>CAKNXH010063392.1:890-142534 GCA_932178445.1 Andricus quercusramuli
AGTACTTGGAGAATCCCTGATCCAACATGAGCCACCTACATAACAGTTGCTTGTGTGTCCGGTCGGTAAAACAGGGACCATCCTTATCGGCCAAGTCAAGAATCTGCGTCAGGGATCTACCTTACCGACCGAGTTACCGACTGTATGTAACTGACCAGTGGCGCCATCTGTCGGTGGCAGCTGGAACTACGTAGCTGCTGCCGAACCGTTACCGACCGAGTTACCGACTGTCGGTAACTGACCTGTGGCGCCATCTGTCGGTGGCAGCTTGAACTACGTAGTGGTGTCACCGAACCCGCCTAGCTATACTACTAATCTGGTCCAGCACCGGAAAAGTTCTTCGTGCCTCTAAGTGCTTTTTTCACCTCTTCGGCAGTGACTGATGGGCACTCCTCCTCAGATTTTATGAGGCTGTCGCAAAACTCCTTGAAGCGGATGATATTGTCAGTATCTTCCTTCAACTCTAGTGTTTTCGGGATCTTGTACACCTCTCTCCAAAAAGTCTCTACCTCCTTGGGCTTGGGAGGATTTTTTACAAAAACAGGGGGATCACTGAAGAGGCGCGATGGGTCCCTCTTCTGTATCCTCCTCCTTGCGTCAGATAACAGCCTTATTTTGTCAACAATATGTTGCTTGATTGTCAGCAGCTTTGACTTGTTTAGTGTGTGATTCAAGGTCCTTAGTTCTTGGGCGAACTTTCGAACCCTTTCCGTGAACGGTCTACCAGATGTTATGTAGTCAATCACACATTGAACACGGGACGCATTCTGTCTTGCCCATCCAATTTTCTTGTTCAGTTGATGCAAGCGTCTTCTTGTCTTTTGATCCATCGTCGGTTTGAGCCTTCGATTTGAATCAGCCAAAGCTCTCGCAGCACCATAAACTGAGCAATTGATGGTCCAGAGGTCGGACTCTTGCGAGATATCTCCACAAAGGGAGGCATCCATTTCAGCCAGATCTTGGGGCTTAAGAGGAACTTGCATGTTGATGTTCCTCCTTGTACTGAAATTGCCATCATCTTCAAGAAGGTGCCTACTTTCTGCGGTTGGTCTTAATGTCGTTTCATCTTCGTCTGCAGCTTGTTCAAGCAGCGGTTGAGGAAGCGCTCCGCGTACATATCCATTTTTGTGGAGGTAGTCGGCTTGATTTCGCAAAGACTGATGCGAAACGTGTTGAAGCTCTGGGTGTTTCTGGCACCACAGAGTATGCATACGCGCCATAAAGCCTCCACGAACAGGGATAATACTGGCATCGTAGCAGTCTAACACATCATTCTTAAGTTGATCCGTCCACTCAATGTGGGCGTTTCGCCGGTTCGTCGTTGTGTTTCCATCTAAATTATTTTCAGCACCCCGAACTCTAGGATGATCGGCATTGTTTGCCGATCCATTGTCGGGTGCTCTGCGCGTTCGATCGTTTTGAACCGCATCTACAACATTTTGGTGGTTTTTTGGTTTCATTGTTGTTCCCACGAGCAGCTAGGGAAAGGGTTCGTCCATCCTTGTAGAGCCCCGCGTGCAAGGATAAGGCTATTACTCTGAGACATCGCCCGATATCCCAGGGTCACCGTTAAAGACACCTCACCCAGGTGCCATGCAGCTTTCGGCACGGTTCGCACACCTTCGCTTAGGGGTTATTCCTTCGGGACCATCCCTGAACAATTGTCCGCGACTGCTTATTAATTATTGTACCCATATTCAGCAGAAACCCTTGGTACGGGGACCCTCTATCCGCAACCCGAGGACGCGTTCGGTGGCTTTGTCATAAGCCCTTCGGTTCTATTCCAAGGGAATCGAAACCGAAACCGAAAAATATATATATATATATATATATATATATATATATATATATATATATATTGCCTCCTCATATCGGCGTTTAAAGTGCATTCTACTAATACGTGGTGAGCCGATCCAGACAGTATGAAAAACCTTTCCTTAGCGATTAAAAGTAATGTGAAGCAATCAAACATAAAACTCGATAAAGCGGAGTCCAATATCAAGGAACTGAAAACTGCCAACGATAGCTTAAACGCTAAGGTTGAGCTCTGCAGACAAAAGTGTCATTCACTATTAATTGAGAATAGGATTCTAGAGAAATGGATGTCCTCGTGTGAAAAAAAATTGGACTATATCTTAAATCAAGAACACTCCAAAAATCTCGTATTGTTTAATGTGCCTTACACACCACAGGAAAATGAAGACCTAGTTGCCTAAGTGAAAAACGTCTTCATCAAGACTTATGTCAGCATCCCAAACGATGGAATTGCATCTGTTAGGTGGTTAAGCAATCAATCAGTATCAAGGCGAATCTTTGAATAATCAAAAATGGAAATCCTTGATATTTAGAAATGCAAAAACTTTTGGAGCCTTGGAATTGGTTTTTTCGAATGATTTATCAAAGGAGCAAAGGGATAAAAGCAGAGAAGAATTTGGAATCCTTCTGAGATATAAAGAATATTTACAAGAGCAGGGCAAAAGTCCGATTATAAGTGGATTCAAAATTACAGTTGATAACTCTACGCTTACGCTTGTGTACGCTCAAGAGCAACATAACTTAAAAGAGCTTCGAAATTACCAACAAGACTCAGATGGTGACTCAGATACTGGTGAATCAAACATATCCATGATTTCAGCAGCCAGTGGCAATAGAGGGAGACTACAGGGCTCTAAAAGTCAAATAAAAAAGGAGCCAAAAATTGCACAGCCTCTTGTTTCAGGAAATTCCATCCAAACCTTTTTGACTCCTAGTACTGTCCCAGGAAAGGAAATATTACCAAAAATAAAGAAAAGAAGAATAGCTTAACACGAAAACTCTAAGCCCTCGGATAATATTTCGGAATGTCAAAGGATGGGCTAATTGGACGGAATGGCTGTTTAGTACACAAGAGGTTAGGGAGAGGCTGAAGGAGGTAGTGAAGAAAGTATGGAGGGGCGAGGGATTCCCAGGAGGGTGGAGAGAAGGGTTAATTGTGCCACTGTATGAGAAAGGAGATAGAGATAGGCAGGAAAATTATAGAGGAATCACGCTAATGAATACGGCGTATAAAGTACACGCGACGGTGGTGGCAGAGAGACTGTGGAAGGATGTCGAGGGGAAAGGAATATTGCCGGAGACGCAGGCGGGATTCAGGGCTGGTAGGAGTACTATCGACAATATCTACGTTCTGCAGCACGTGGTGGATAGAGAGTTAGAGAAGAAGGGGACGAGAGTGTACGCGTTTTTTGCGGACCTCAAAGGCACGTTTCCGTCGGTGGATAGGGGGAGGTTGTGGGAGGCGATGGAGGATAGGGGAGTAGAGAGAGGCCTAATTGAAAGGGTAAGGAAGATATATGAAGAGACCAAAGACAAGGTAAGAGGAGGGGAAGGGATTTCTGAGGGATTCTGGATAGATAGGGGGTTGAGGCAAGGTTGTCCATTTAGCCCAATGCTTTTTGCGATTTTAATTGCGGATATGGAAAGTAATCTGGAGGCCGGGGTGGTAAGAGGAGTCAGAATAGGAGGGGTTAGAATTTGGTCACTAGCGTATGCAGATGACATAGTGTTGCTGGCAAATAGCGAGGAGGCCTTAAAGGAGATGATGAAGAGGTTGAGAAGATACCTGGATAAGAAGGGGTTAGAGCTGAATGCGGAAAAGTCCAAGGTTATAGTGTTCAGAAAAGGATGAGGAAGGGACAAGGGATAAGGGAGAAGAGTGGAAGTGGAAGAGAAAGGAGGTGCAGGAGGTAAAAGAGTTTGTGTACTTGGGCTTCGTGTTTCGGAGGAATGGAGGAGTGGATGGTCACATAAAAGTGAAAGTGAGGAGGGCAAATGTGGTGATGAGGCAGGTGTGGGGGTTGGAAAAGAAGCTATTGATAGATGATTTTGGACGGAAAATGAAATTGTTTGATTCGCTAGTGATGAGTGTGTTATTGTATGGAGTAGAGGTAAGGGGGTGGAAGGAAAGTGTAGAGGTAAATAGAACGCAGGTGAGGTATGTAAAGTGGACCCTGGGGTTGGCAAGGAACACGCCTAAGTATATTGTCAGGAGGGAGACGGGGAGAACGAGTGTAGGGATTCTAGCAGGAAGCAGAGCGTGTAAATATGAGGAGAAATTTTGGAAAGAGGGAGGAAGTAGGCTGGTTAGGAAATGTTCGTGTGAGAAGGAGAACAGGAGAGGGGGTGATGAGATGGAGGCTGAGAGGGAAAGGTATTTTAGAATGAATGGACTGCAGATGGATGAAGTGAGAAGGATGCACGAGGCAGGAAGGAAGGTTTATGAGTTGGTTAAGCAAAACGGCATGGAGAGAGAGAAGACAGAAGGGGAAGAGAGAATAAGAGAGTCAAGATTTAACGGAAACTATGTGTGGATTATGCCAAAGGCCAGAGCGCAATATTTATGTGAGAAAGGAGAGAAAGGAAGTCAGGAGCTTATAGCGAGGATGAGGTGTGGGTGCATGGAAGGTTTCAATAGGTTCTGGCTCTCTCGGGAGAAGAGGATGTGTGAACTGTGTGGAAAGGGGGATGCAAGAGTGGAGCACTGGTTGGAGGAGTGCGTGGAGGTGGAAAGAAGTGAGATAAGCATGGACGTATTGTTGCATGAAAAGGAGGAAAAAAGGGCAGTAGCATGTGTGAAGGGAGTGTTGGGTAAGATGGAGATGAAGAGAAGGAAGAGGAATGGAGAAGGAAAGATTGTAAATAGGAGAGAAAGTAGATATGAGTAAGATGTAGTTATTGTAAATAGTAGATAAGTAGTAGGTATTAGACCGAAAACAGAGGTTGGCAAGCGAGGAAATACGAAAAAGTAGGGACATGCGAGCGAGGCGAAGCGAGGAAGGCAAGGCGATAAAAGCGTGCGGCTTAGAGATAAGGAATGGATGGATGTTAATTTTTAAGGGTGAGCTTTAAGAAAATTCTGTAAAAATGGAAGTGTAAGCAAGTCAATTTTTTTAAGGCCAGCAGGCTGAAAAATAAACGTTTATCTAAATTAGATGACATAATTTATCATGATTGTTCGAGACTTCACATTCAGCGTCAAGAGAAATTTACTTTTCGAGCCTTTATTTTCGCAAATTCGTTCATAAGATCAAAAAAATGTGGTTGCTGTGAGATTTCAAAGTCATGTTCTCAGGTGTTCAAATTCAATTGTAATTTAATCAATAAAATATTTCCCTTCATTTTACCTGCAAAATCAAGATTATTCAATTCTATCTAACCGCATCAAACTTCTACACGATATTCTTCTCAATCCTTTGAAAATGTCAAAATCTCTGTTAACATCTTTAAATCCGAAAAAAACTGAATCAGGTTAGAATTCTTCGGAATCCCCTGAAATCCTTGAAAATCCCTAGATATTCAATAAATACTTCTGAACCCTTTCAAATCTGTTGAATAATCAATGTGAAACGCTTAAAATTTCTAAAATTTTAAGTCGGAATGGATTGCATTTTCAACCAAAAAGTTCAATTTGAACAAAAAAGTTAACTTTCAATCACGAAAGATGAGTTGCATTTTCCTAGCAAAAAAAAATTAATTAACAATCTATTAGCATCCATTTTCGTCTAACTAACAGTTGCATTTTCAAACTACAAAGATGAAATCTGAAAAAAAGTTGACGTTTCAACCAAAAAAGGGAAAATTTCTACAAAATAGTAGAATTTACAAATGCAAAATTTCCAAATTCAACAAAAACAGTTGCATTTCCGACTAAACGATTCTAAACAAAAAATATAATAAGAAGACTGGAGATTTTTCTGACTACTGGTTTGACTTTTTGAATTTTTAACCGAAGACAATGAATAACTAAAAAACAAAAATAGTAGTATTTTCTTATTGCTTTCAAAAACCATCGTTTTTCTCTTCTTGACTTTTTATGTATCGTGCGTTGTTTGACTAAAAATTTTAATTTTCGTTTGCTTGTTTGAATTTTCAGATGATAAATTGTTTAACTTTCCGAGTATTTCGCAAAGCCGTACACAGGATCTTTAAATCTTGAAAAAAATGGTCTCAAACATATTGAAAATGCTCTATCTTTTTTAATTTATATCCAATGTACATACACGCATACGGACAGACACATTCGTATTTTATGTCAAGTGTTACACAAATCTAATACTTTCTCTGATGAGAATGTAAAAATCGAGCTGGACAGATCTATGCAAGAACCTAGACAAATCTATAGCAAAAAATCTTTAGGAAAAAAACTTATTAGTCGATTTCCTAACGAAAAATTCAGCTTATTTGTTCAAAAATAGTCAAACTGGAAATTTTCTTCTGAGAATCGTTTAAATAATTAATAATTCGGGTATATTTGCAAAGAAACGTAGAAAAAAGTGATGTGAAAGACATTCTTAGTTGATTTCGCCAAAAATTGAGCCTATTCCTTGAAAAATGTCCAAACTCTGAATTTGTTCATAAAAGTTCTTTTAACAATTATTGTCAAATATAGCATCTGTTTTGAATTAATCGTATCAAAGCATTAAATTCCTTCACATTTCATACCAAAACTCTGCTTTCGAATAAGCCGAATATTGTTATTGACAGACGATAGAAAATAAGACATACATTCCTAGATTAATTAACTTATTTATTTATGTACTTCTTCGCTTCTAATTCCTGCCGGGATGAAATCTCATATTCCAATAAAAGTTACGAATTACTGAGAGTCGATTTTAATTAAAATCAAGATTAATTTTACTTAAAATTTTATGGAAGCGAATGCAGCTTTATCGAGTCTAAATTGTTTAATTTTATTGTGTAGTACTTTGAATTCCAGCACAATTTTTAATTTGACAATTAGGCAATCAAATTGAGAAACAAGTTATAAGCACGCGTAACACACTAATTTTTGAAATGAAAATACTTTTGAATCAATAAAAAATTAAAATACTTGGCTAATTTTGATTATGGAAATTCTTATTCAATTTTATTCAAATTGAATGACTAATTCACTGAATTCAAAGAATGTTTTCGAAATTGTTGGTGCTTATTGTTAGCTTGAGGGTCAGGTGAATTGTACATAGTTAAATTGTTACAAACGTTTCAAAACACATTTTTATTAACTCTGCAACAAATTACATCATCAAAATGTTTTTCTCCAGCTAGTATCGTCCGTTGAATAATTATATATTGGAACAATAATTAATCATTAATGAAAATGAGCGGAAATTTCTCTTCGCCTTAAGAAATTATTTCCCTAAAATAAAAATTTTCCAAAATCACACTATAGTTAAAATTTTCGTACCCAATTGTTTCAAATCCAAACAATGCGGGCATAGAAAAATTTTGTCAAGAAATTTAGAAAGAAAATTGTAAAGTTTGACATTTTCTTCGCTGTTGGTGTAAACATAACAGTTTGAGCAAAACAAGGCTCACAGATATCTTTAAATTTTAATTCTGAATTTTCCTGAATAAGAAATCAAATATCGGTCGCAAATTACGGTCTAAAAGTTATCTTGAATCCAGTTTATTGACATCAAAATGGAGTCATTTCGTATACAAGACTAATTTCATGATTATCTTCTCTCTTGTAGAAGACTCTTCGGAGTTGGAGTTGTGGTACATCTTGAAAATCAGTGTTGGCTGGCAGGTCATGATTCAAACCTAAGCGATTTTTATCTCCAGTCCACATTGGTTGCATTCGTAGCCGGTAATCAGCTGTTTCTTTTAGTTTATAAGAAATTATTTCACGCCTGCCGTCTATTTTTCCAGCTATTCCGTGAAGTCTCTTGGGTACGCTGGGCTCTGTGTAAGTCGTATGACCAATGATTTTATCACCCTGTATTACCGCATATATGTCTTCTTTCACTGGCTGATACACTGGTTCTGTATATACGATTTTAAACTGTGAATTTATCCAACGAGTCTCGCATTGGATCATAACACCAGGAACTTGTTCTCTTGTCATTCGAACTACTCGATAATGATTAGCATGTCTGTCGGTTGTGCAAACTGAAAAAGAGGAGAAAAGTTTTTCATGAAAAAAAGAGTTGGTGTTACTCAGTAAAAACTAAAAAGGAAGACTAAAAGAGTTTAAGTTGAAATATAATTTCTTTTGGCCGCAATTATGTTGCTCGCAGAGGAAAATACTTTTTTGAAGGTTTTGAAGTAGCTGGAATAATAAAATATTTCGTAGCGAGTTGTACAATTGTGTTGAGATTATCTTGGATATATATTTTTTTATAATGAAGTTTTAAGTTTTCTTTTGGCCATACATTTTTCAATGCTAACACTTCTGTGTGCACTGAGTCACTAAGAGGTCTCCGAGATACCTTTTGTTCAAACGGTCAAAAAAGTCCCCTGATTAGGACTATCTTGGTTATCTTCAGGGTATTGCAGGTATTATTTATATGTAGCTTAACTAATTAGTGATTGTATTTATGGAACATATGTTCACGCAATTCAGCTTTTGCTAAACAATCATACTTAGATGTAATCCTTGAGCAAAAATACATCAATAATAGTCTTTTGATTTTAGCAACAATATACAATACAACCTTGAGGAATATTCTGTTTTAAGTCCGAAATATAATACTCAAAACTTCTTTACTTTATTATAATCTGATGTAACTTTCCTGAACACAAGTCAGTTAGACCGATATTCAGTTGACAGGACTTGACGTCATTTGATGGTTACTGGTAACTAAATTTCAAAAAATCGATTTTTTTTCTTACATATTTCGGAAGTAAAATATATTGAGAGTATATTGTAGAAATTTTAGTCGTAGGGCAGAAAAAGTTGCTGAAAATGATCCCTATGAGGAAACAGAAATTTTGCTTGTATGCACGAGGCATAGCCGATGAGTGTAAGAGTTTTCTCAAAAAAATTTGTTATTAAAGATAAACGGGTTTTTCTCAAAACAACGTTTTTTCGGTCGGCCTCGGCAATTAAAAATATTTTATTGAACCGATCAAGCTGAAATTTTAGCACGTTGTCCTACACATCAGTGGCTATGGCGGCAACTAGGATCTTTTTTAGTTTATTATTTTCTGATTTATAGCCCGATTTCCGAGGAAAAAAGTTGAAAAAAAAGTTTTATTTTTGTTAGAATTCCGCCATTTTGTTATTTGTCACTCAAAATGAAAAATCCTAGTTCAGGCCAGAATGAAAAGCCTACAGAACAATAATCAACTTGATATTTTTGATTCAGATGTCCTGAAGTTGCGCAATCACCCGGGCCAGCCATATACCTTTTTTTCAAGATCCACACTTTGTGCGTAAAAAAAACCTAAACAAATTTTGTAAATAAAAAAAACATTTTTTTTGTACAGTTTTAGATATCAATAATAGCATATAAAAAATTTGAAATGATTGCATTTTTTTTTTTTTAAATTGCGAAAACAGCTTTAAAAAAAGCGTCAGTTACCAGACTACCCCCTTAACCCAAGATATCCACTAGGGCGGCCAAACAATATTTTTTCGAATTGCATGAAATACTACTACGTGCTGATAATTAGATATTAAAATGGATCGTTAAAACAAATTTATTATTGCTTTTGCAATTTTTTTCAGAATGGAGATAGAAAATTGCGGTTTCTTCAACAATTTTCCACTTTTTGCCCAATTTTCAATAAGAGAGAGGTAATAGTTTAATAAAGTTAAAAAACGTAATTGTTTAAATAATTCACTATCATTGTTAACAATATTATCTTCGAAGAAAGCTAGAAATTGCGGTTTTTTTGTAAAATTTTCAACTTTTTGTTCACGTTTCACTTGGAGTGAGTTGATATTCGATGTACTGTAGCAAAAATAATTGTTTAAAAAAAGTATTATTGTCTATAGCTATTGACCATTTTTCAATTAGAGTGAAGTAATAATCGATTTGAGTTATAATCAATTGAAATTAACAAGAATAATTGTTTAAACAATTTATTATTATTGTTCATAATATTTTCTTTGCCTAATGGTATAAAGTTGCGTTTTTTCCTGAAATTTTAACTATTTGTCTAATTTTTACTTTTTAACACTTATCTAAGAGAAGATAGTTATAAACAATTATAAGTTGTTCAAACTACTATGTTTGTTAACTTTGCATTTCTTATTACTCTACTAAGTACAAAGTGGGTGAAACGTCAAACATTTCAGATCAAACCACAACTATATTGCATTAATGAAGGAGAAGATATATATAAACTATAATAATTTGTTTCAATAATTATTTTTGCTAAATTGAATCAATCATTAACTCACTCTTTATTAAAAAAAGACAAATAGTTTCAAATTTCAGAAAAACCGCAACTTTCTAGCATTATACAAATTGAATATGATTAATAATAATAAATTTTTCAAACAAATGAGTTTTCGAACTCTAATTAATTATTAAACTCACTCCAAGAGAAAAGTGAACAAAAAGTTGAAAATTTCAGAAAAAACTGTAATCATCTAGCATTATTCTAAGACATTATTATTAAGAATAATAATACATTGTTTTTATGATTAAGATCGTTTACAATAATAAACTATCACCTCTCTGTAATTGGAAATTGGATAAAAATGAGAAATTTAAAGAAAAAACCCCGACTTTCTATCCCCATTCTAAGAGAAAATTTGCTAGAAACAATGATCAATTATTTTGAAAAACTTATTTAAACATCAGTCTAAAGTAGTAATTTATATATTAGAAAAAATACTTGTTCAAACAAATTATTATTGTGAATGACTACCTTCATCTATATTGGTGTCAAATTAAAAACAAATTTGTTTAAAACGCTATTAGTTTTGGTAGGTGCTCGGCGCTTGCATTGAGTAATTTTTTAGGAATCCTGGTCAGTTTTTTTCAACCAAATGTGAAATTTGATCATTTATTAACAAAAAAGTTTTATAAAATCATTTTTAGCATCTCTGTGTAGAAAAAAAACTATTCTTTTAATAGAAATTGATTTTTTAATATATGAGATACTTCTTTCTACTGATAAAAAGATGTCTACATACATTGTTTAAACAATGTATTATTGTTTTCAGCAATTTTCCCTTAGAATAGAGTAAGAAAGTCGCGGAATTTTCCGAATATTTTAACTTATTCTCAACTTTTCAGTTAGAGTGAGCGAGCCTTTTTGTTTAAATTAGTATTATTATTAATTGTTTATTTCCTAATAAAAAAGGCAAAAAAAGCTGAACATTCCGGAAAAACCGGCAACTTTCTAGCATCATTTCAATAAGAGAAGATAATTATAAACCATTAAAATTTGTTTGACAATTATGTTTCTTACTATGTAGCATTAACATAGAAGAAGATAGTTGTAAATAATAATAATGATTTTGTTTACACAATCATGTTTGTCAAATTTAATTAATTGTTCCCTTGCTCTAAGTGAAAAGTAAGAAAAAAGTGAAAAGTTCTAGAAAAAACTGCAGCATTCCAACTCGATTCACCTAATATTGACGATTTTGAATTACATTTACAAAAACGTCTTTTGTTTCTTATAGAAAATACATGTTACACTTCATGGGGCTGCGGAACCTTCAGCTATTATTTAGAAAAAAAAATTATAACAAAATAGGAGAAAAAATTTCATTCTGTGCAAGAGATTAATGAAAAACAATGTATTTTCTTAATCAAGCACAATATAATATATAATCGTGCACGAATCAGGCACGAGGGAAAAGTATCAGCTTAAGTGCGCAAATACGGATATCTTAGTTTTTAAGCTTCTTTGCTCTGTAATTCAAAATTGGTGAAACTTATCTAATTACTAGTGAAATTTTACAAATTCGTTAAGCGAAAAGTGAGTCAGTAAAGATTAGTAAAAAATTATTAATTCGAGTGAGTAGTCGAGATATTTCCTTATTCAATAGTGGAAAGTGACTAATTGCTTGTTAAAAAAATTATGCAGTACCGTATATAATAACTTTGAAAAATTATGAATATGGAAAAGGTGAAAAGAAATTCAAAAAGATTACCTTCTTATTGTGGGAACAAAGTGAAGAAAAATAAAAATTTATCAGAATTTTTAATGGCAATGGATTAATAGAGTTCAACCAAGAAAATGAATTTTTAGCCCGAAAGTTAAATTTTCTATCAAAAGAAGACAAATTTTCAACAAAATAGTTTAATTTTCAAGGAAACAGATGTATTTTCAAACAAGAAGAAACCATTTCTGAATAATGTTTTATGAGAAAAATATTATATGCAATTATACATGCTCATTCTCTTTAAAAAGGGCAAAAAATCAGGTTGTACCAGTTCCAAACTTGTTTGGAATAAATGCTAATCGCTGGTCTAAATATTGTAGAAACCAATTTTTAAAAGTATTTTTCATGATAAAAAATAGTAATTGAGAAAAGAGATTATGTCCACTTTTGATTTTTGCTATAAAAATATTCATGAGGTACTTGCAATTTGAATTGTCTGCCGGGAAACCAAGCGAATTTTTTTCAAATAAAACAAAAATTTCTTGGTGTGGAACGCTCACGTAATTTAAAATTGAAAGAAAATGGTATATCCTTCCATTCTTATACTTTTTGTTTAAAAATGCCAATTGCCGGTTAGAACAAAGTAACAAGCTTTTTTTTAGAAATGGTGAGATTTTTCAGTCACATTTTTTAATCAAACAGATGTATTTTTAACAAAAAAATTTGAAATTTTTCACCGGAAAACATGAATTTGCACTTCAAAAGGATGAATTTTTAACAAAAAAGTTACTTTTCGACAAAATTTGGATTTTCTACCAAAATAGTCCAATTTTTAGCGGAATACATGAATTTTCAACCAAATAGTTGAATTTTCTACCATTTTCAAGCCAAAAAGACAGAATTTCAACAATAAAGTTAAATTTCCAATCCCAGATATGAATTTTCAACTAAAATCATTATTCTTCAATCAAACAACGGAATTTTTAACAAAGTAGATCAACTTTCAACCAGAAAAAAATAGCTGAACAAATTATTTGAATGCAAACAAAAAAGACAAAATTTCAACAAATGAGCTGAATCTTCAATCAAACCAGATTAATATTTTATCAAGATAGTAGTAATCTTAAAAAAATATATTTTTTTTTCTACCAAAAGAGATAAATTTTGAAACGACAAAGCCGAATTATGAAACAAGAAAGAAAAAAATGTTCACTAAACTATTAAATTTTCAAGCCAAGAAGACGACCGAAAATATAAATTTTTAACAAAAAGTTATCAAACACAGTTGAATTCAACAAAAGAAAAACGAATTTCCAACAAAATAGGTGAATTTTCAATCAAAATAGATTAAATTTTTCCATCAAAAGATATAAATTCTGAAACGAAAAATTCTAATTTCGAACCAAGAATGAAAAAAATGTCCACTAAATTCTTGAATTTTTAATCATGAATTTGCAACCAAGTAGATGAACTTTCAAACAAAATATATGAATTCTCAGGAAAAAATATAATAGTAAATATTATTACAACCAAAAAAGATTAATTTTCAAGAAAATAGCTGAACCTTCAACCAAAAGGTAGTAAATGTCTAATCATAACTGACCTATATACCTCTCTTAATAGGAGATAATATTCAAAACACACAAAGCGACTTCAATGTAACTAAAATTGAAATTCCATGTCACTGCGAAAATCGTAACTAATGTAAGTTACGCTACAAGTTAATGTTTAAAAAAGTAATGGAGTTACCCTCAAAGTCAGAAATAAAGTAACTTTTCAGTAACTTGGTTACTTGTACGAAGTTAATACCCAAATCTGATTCAAATCACAAAATATCAAGTAATGCTATATTATTAATGAATTATATATATATATATATATATATATATATATATATATATATATATATGTATATATTTACCAATATAATCAACGAACAACGCCAAAGCGAAGAAGAGAGAATCGACAATCCTCATTTTCTCTGTCCGGATTCAAGGAGGAACTATGGGGAGATTTTTGGGATATTATATATGGTTGCTATCTCATTTCCCCTTCTTAATTGGTCCATGTCGTAAGGTGTTCTGGTGGGAAAAGACCTAATTTTTCTGAGATATTTGTATTTTATCAATCTGTTTCTTCCTCTTTTATGGCACAAAACCAGGAAGGATTTACAATATTTTTACAATTTAGATAATCTCTTAATGAATTGCATCTTTCATTATCAGTTCTTTTCGTTTCACGTCTCGAAAAGAGTCCAATTTGTCCTTGTAAATTATTCCACGTCCTAAGATATTTGGTGGGGTAATATTGAATTTTTCCCAGATATTTGTATTTCATCAATCTGTTTTTTTCCTCTTTAACAGCAAAAAAACAGGAAGGATTTGCAATATACGCACAATTTAGAGAATCCACAATGAATTGCACGTTTCTTTGTCAGCTTTATTTGCTTTGCGTGTCGAAATAATTTGAAAATATTCTTACAAATTTCAGTGGAACCTCCCAAAAAAATGTCATTGTTTATCTCTAAGCTTCTTATCCATGAATGGTATGTACTAATAAGAATGCCTTACGAAATTAGAATTAGAATTCAACAAATCAAAAACAGATAAAATAACATTTTATCTACGGATAATCAGAAGGAATTGAGAGAATATAGTTCTTTTAATACTTTTGTTCATCCGTTCTTCGGTCAAATTAGAAAAACTATAGAATTTATGTGGAAAAAATTTAATGCCCATACTATTTTCTGTATACCATTTGAAATGGATTCAATAATAACTTTTTGTGAAGATCCTTTAGATGAATTTGAAAAAGATGCTGTTGTTTACAAGACCACATGACTTACGCGGGACAAAAGTGATGTTTGTTAGGGACGTGCTTAGAAGAGTGTTTTTCTTAGACATAAAAAAGGGTTTGTTGATGTTGAATGTGATTTTCACTTGGATAATGCTGAAATTTCACATAGCGAAAGTCATGAGAGAAAGACAGAATTCATGGGAATGTTTTATATCAAAAAAAAAAAAAAGTTTATTAGTTAGTTTATTGAACTTCAGCCTTCCGGCCCGGAAGCGGACTTGGTTTACAATGCGTTTTAATCACTCAATCATACCTTCGCACCTTCTCATATCTAATCTATCCCTGCTCTATACCTGATTTCTTTATTAAAAAAAAAAAAAAAAAAAAAAATTGATTAGCATTTCGAACTCGAAAGTTCATTGCCTCACTACCCGATTCGGGTAGTGTTTCTAGGTGGATAAATACTACCGTGTGGGTCCACCACACCCACGACGGGTCAACAACACGCAGTATTCCCCGAACGGTCACCCATCCAAGTACTAACCGCGCCCAACACTGCTTAACTTCAGTGATCTAACGGGAACTGGTGTTTTCAGCGTGGTATCGCCGTTGACACTATATAAATGTATAAATATATAAAAAAAGATTTATAAATACATATAACTATGTACAGTCTTCTTTCTCAAAGCCTTACAAATAATAGGAACAATCACACTATTGTTAACGTTGCTAATTGCATCTACAGTTTTACTTAGCTTTAAACAGTCTTTCAGATACTTATTTTCTAATGATGTTAACACTTATTTGTACTTTTCAACGCTGTTTTTAAGTTCCAAATTTTCCTATAGATTGTTACACTTTTTCTCTCGAAGTTTTCCTGAACTAATTTCCTAATCTTATCCTTAGTATTATTACCCATCAGATCTTTAAACCATTCTTTGGCTGTTTCGCATTCCTCTATATAGTGGGACAAATTGTCCCACCCTACCTTACAAAAGACACATCTACGCTTTTCTTCGCTTAACCAATATTTATTTTCGTTTTCAAAATTACCGCATCTCATTCTAGCCAGAAACTTTAACGCTTCTCCTTCTTTTACGTCATACAAGTATCCTGGAGGTCCAAAGTCCCGTTTAATATCTTCGTATCTCTTATTATACTTCGCTTCCCTTATTCTATTACCATTTAATTGTTTTAGCACATCTGTTTGCGTTGTTCTAATTCTTTCTACGAGATCTAGTTCTCTTTTCCACCATTCCTCTGCTTCCATTACCCCTATCCCATTCCTATTCAAAAATTTCTCTCTTTCCTTGCTGTATAAATCTGTCCAACCCCTCTCTTTTTTTTCTTCCCAACACGCTTTCACCCATACACTTGTTTCATTGTCCCTAATTCTTTTTTCAAATCTTAAAGCTCTCAGTCCCCAATGAACGTCAATCCCATAGTTTAAACCCGTTTCCCATTGGATCAAATATCTAGGCGTACTAAAATCTAATCCCAATGTCCATCTAATGTAGTCCATAAAAACTTTAACTAGCTCTTTTCTCGTTTCCCATCTCCATATTTCAATCCCATATGACATTACACTTTCCACCGAGTAAGAGAAAAGCCTCATCCTACGCCTAAAATCGCCTTTCCAAACCCTTTCCCCCAAACCCCATGTTTTTCTCATTGCTATCATACCTTTGGATCTCAATCCTTTGATGTGCTCTTTAGAATTACCTTTTCTATTAAACGTATATCCCAAGTATTTAAAAAACTCTACCTCTTCGATTATTCCCTTTCCCCAACTCCAATTTAATTTTTCCTCATTACCTTTTTTGTTAAATATCAATACTTTCGTTTTGTCCACATTCAGAGTTAGTCCTCTTTCCCTCAAAAAGTACCGTAAAACCCCGAACATAATATCTAGCGCCTCTTTGTTCCTCGCTAACAGTACAATGTCATCTGCGTACTCTAATGACCACACTCTCCAGTTTTTAATTTTAACGCCGCCTATATCCTTGTTACAAAATCTATTACTTAAGTCTGCTATGTACATGTTGAAAAGGAGTGGACTCATCCCACAGCCCTGTCTCACGCCCATGCTTGTCTCGAACTCTTCTGTCAGCCCATCGCTGCTCCTCACCCTCACCGTCGTTTTCTCGTATATCTTCTTCAGCTTCCAGATTAGGTGTAACTCGATCCCGGCCTCCTGCAGTACCGTCCAAAGCTTTTCTCTGTTGACGGTGTCAAAGGCAGCCTTGAGGTCCACGAACGCAGCAAATAATCTCTCATCCTTCTTTAGAACCGTCGACTGTGACAGATGGCTCAATATAAAGACGTTCTGCATCGTGGATCTTCTCCTTCTGAAACCAGCCTGAGATTCTAGCAGGATTCCTCTACCTTCCACCATCTCCTCCAGTTTTCTTCTCAAGATGTCGGTGTAGATTTTGTACCCTGATGGCAGGAGTGATATACCTCTGTAATTACTGACCGCATTCTTGTCCCCCTTTTTGTATAGGGAAACAACGATACTCGTCCTCCAATCCTCAGGTATCTCGCCCTGGTTCCATATTGCCGTAATGAGGTCCACCAGTCTCCTCCAAATAGCGCTACCACCGAATTTCCAGGCTTCATTTGGTATTCCATCTATTCCCACCGCCTTCTTGACCTTGAGCCCTTGGACCGCAGCAACGATGTCTTCTAAACCAATGTTCTTCAGATTCCGCGGGTCCTCTGAGTAAGTCGATGGGTCTCCTTTTTTTATGGTCCTGGTCGTTGTATCCTTGTCAATCCTCGAGCCGTTCAGCAGCTCCATAAAGTGTTTTCTCCAGGACTCCGAATTGATATCATTGGCAGTCTGGATTCTCTTTTTTCTACGTCTGTTTAAAAAACTCCACACATCATTCTCATTCTTCAAACTTCTTAGCTCTCTTTCTTCTTCCTCTTTCTTCGCTTCCTTGCTGTTTTTGAATACGGCTCCCATCTCCCCTCTGGCTTCTATCACTTCCTCTCTTGACGCCCTCTCCTTCTTCCAGAGCTTGAGTACCCTCTTCGCCTTCTTCTTTGATCTGCAGCATTCTCGATACCACCAGGGCTTAAAACCAATACCTCTTCTTTTAACCTTCACCTTCTTAGGGATCATGGCTCCCAACACAAGATGTTTGAGGCGTTGCCACTTCTCTTCTACTGATACATCTTGGATGCCAGGATCTACCTCCGGGATGTTCGTGCGCTGTCTGAAGATCTCCTTGGCCTCCTCTCCCCAGTCCCAGAGTTTGATGACTTCCCCTTTGCTCTGCTGCTTTTCCTTAGTGATTTTTCCTTCGTCGAGGCGCAAGCACAGCGGCATGTGATCGGAATCCACCCTTTCTCCTACCTTAAAATCGCTTACCTTATCTAACGCGTTATCATTCACTAAAACATAATCTATAACCGAACTGCCTCTAGGGCCCACATAAGTAAACTCTCCTTTCTCATCTCCAAATCCTATCCCATTCAAAATAGTCCATCCTTTCTCTGTGATATTCTTCACTAATTCATGTCCATCGTTACCTATACAATTATCTTTACTTTCTCTAGATATCGCGCTTCCATTTTTATTCCTTACAATTACTCCCCCTAATTTACCGGTTCTTATATTAAAATCCCCGCCGACTATCACATTTTCTTGTTCATCTAGTTCAACGCATGAGAATAAGAATTCGTTTACTACCTCCAGTCTACTTGAATTATATACTGACCATATCACAAAATTTTCATTATCGAGTCCTAACCTAGATTGAACCAGACCCTCGCTGCACGTACGGGCGCATAAACTGAAATCTTCACACCAACCTTGTCTGACCCCTAACACCATTCCTCCCTTTGCCCTCCCTCTTTCTTTATCTCTTGTTGCAAAAATCTTGTCCCATATATGAGAGCTCGGTAAGCTCTTTTGTATTCCAATCCAACATTTTTCTTCTACCCACGTTTCCGATAAACTAACAAAGTCAAATTGCGACACAAAATCCCAAAATTCCTTATCTTTACTTATTAAACCTGCAACATTCCAAAAAATCCAATTCCCTCCTCTCTTGATTGTCTAAAAATAAGTTTATTAATTTGCAAAACTGATTTGGATAAATTAAACAAAAGTTATTCTAGTATGATTAATGACATTTAGCAATAGGGTTTCGTGAATGTTGACTTTCTCTTATTTCTGATGTCTTTATAACGGATTTGCCTTTTGACCCACACTAACTCAGGTGTCGGGGAGATAGTGTCGTTGCTTTGTCGCTGTTCCCGCCTGCTCTAATTTTTTCTTATCTTGATGAGGATGCTGTATGAACACCGAAACGTTGCTAAATATTAAAAACGCCTGCATATTGTGATTTGATAATAATAAAAATAAAAAAGACTAAAGAAATAAAAAAGAGAAGGAAGGGGATTTGATTGATTGTCTTCTCATTTTTCTTTCCTCTTGCTTATTTTTGTCCAAAGAAACAAATTTTGAGGAGCATTTTGTGGTGGTTGTCCAAATTTGATCGTTGGATTGTTTCATTTCCAGAAATTCTATACATTAGCTTGAGTATTGAATGTTAAATAAGATTATGAATTTGATTTCGATCTAATTCAAAATTCTTAAATTTCAACACCATATTTTTTAACGAAACCAATTCAAAGAATTCCCTTATAAGAAGGGATGAAAAATTAGACTTCCTCAATTTGATGACACAAATGTATGAGGGTGAACCACCCCCAAACATGTTTACCATCACGCAAGAAATGGCCGAAATTTAGGAAAGTAAGTTCACGTATTTTGTGCTTTCCGGAAAAATCATATTTTACAGGTAACTACCCTTGAATGCGTTTAATGTTATTTCATATAATAATGTGAAATTTATGCACAAAAGTCAATTGGAGAGGGTCGCTCATAATGAGGAAAGAAAACTGGCGTTTTCCAAATTAATTACTAAATTTTTACTTGATAAACTACCCCCAAATATAATTACAATTATGGAAAGAATAGTCAAATAAATCTGAATTCAAGCCGGAAGATTTGAAAAAATATATATTTTGTATACATGCATGAAAATGAGTTCACGTGTTTTGCGCTTTCCGGAAAAATTATATTTTAGGGGGTAGCATTCTTACGACTCAAATATAAGAAATATCACTAAAGGTAATTCACCCCTATAAAATTTGAGGGTTCAACGCAACAGTTTATAAACTTAACATTCGTGCTAACCTAAAATTAATTGATTATTTTTTATCGTTAATACAGCTTATTATGTCAAAAGTATAATAAAGAATCTCAAGAGAAGTTAACACCAGAAATATGATTTTTTTCAGAAATTGCAAAACACGTAAACTTATTTTCGAGCAAATGTGTAAAATACATTTTCTTTGAATTTCAATTTGCGACCATTTATTCTATGATTGAAATTATATTTGGGGTAACTGACCCTTGTAAACCTTTCTTTAATAGACTTGAAAAATGACATTTTTCTTTCCTTTTTGTGAAAAAACCTCTCCAATGTGTTTTGGGTGCAAAAATTTCATATTATCATACAAAATAACATGGAATGCGGCTTACGGTAGCAACCCGCTATAATGATTTTTTCCGAGAGTCGCAAAATACGTGAAATTAATTTCCTGTAGATGTATAACGTATCTTTTTTCAAATTTTTTGGTTGAATTGAGATTCATTGAGCCATTTTTTGTATAAATTTAAACACGTTTGGCGGTGTTACTTCACCATACATTTTTTTATTAAATTGAGGGAATTTAATTTTTCATCCCTTGTCTTTTAAAACCTGAAGTCTTTTAAAACACTACAAAATATTTGAAATCCTTTCAAATTCCTTCGAGTCATTGAAGTCAATTACATAATTTTCCTAAAATTCTTGAGAAAATTCAAAAAGGTTTTTGAAGATTTTCGATATGTTGAAAAAGAATCGGGAAAATTGAAAAGACAATTTTTGGACATTGGACAGAATTTTTACAAATTTTAGGAAAAAATGTTAATGTGTTCAAAAGATACTTAAAACTTTTAGATGTGATTTAAATAAAAAAAATCATATCTTGAAAATTAAAAAAAATTGTGTCAAAATCTTATAGTTTTTTTTTTTAGTAGTAAATTTCGAGTAATCTTTCTACAATCTTTTGAAATCCTTTTAAATATTCTCCGAAAATTAAACTTTTCAATGTAAACAATATTTTTAGTTCACACAGAAATCTCAGGAAAATTTTTTCATTACCTTGAAACCTTTCCAATTTCTTGAAAAGCTTCTAAACTTTTTGAAATCTTCTTGAATCTTATATTATTTTCGAAATTTTTGGAATACTTTCAAATATCTTGTAAAATGATAAAATTTTTTTCAAGTTCAATTAATTATTCTAACACTGCAAAATTGTCATAAAATCTCACAGATTCTTGTTCAACGATTTTGGAAATATTTGAAATGTGTTTAAATTATTTTGAACATTCTCGTAAAATTAATTTATTAAATTTACATTTTTCAGTTTCACTAGACCTACAACATCTATTTTGTCTCGTGCAAAGTAAATATTCAACCAAATATGAAATTGTCAAATTCATATATTATTTTTACAGAAAAAAATAAATTTTAACCAAAAGGGAAACTAACTTTCAACAACAGTATAAATTTTCAACTTAAATATAAATCTTTACCAAAAACCGAAACTTCCAATCAAGAAGATTCATGTACAACCAAAAAAGACCAATTATTAAGTAAATGCATGGATTTTCAACCAAATAGTTGCATTTTTGACTAAAAAGAAATAATATCAATTTTAAATGGAAAAGTTAAATTTTCAGTTGGAAAAGTTTAGTTTTTGCAAAAAAAAAAACAACTAATTTACAACAAAATAATTCAATTTTCAATGAGAAAAATGACGTTCACAAAAAAATGAATTGTTATTAAAAGAGTTGAATTTTCAAACAAGAAATATTTTGAAGTCAAGAAAGAAAAAAAATCAACCAAGTTGATATATTACCAGTGAAAAGGACGAATTTTCTGCAAAACAGTTACATATCCAACCCAGAAATATGAATTTTCAACAACAGAAGAGAAGCTAACTCAAAAAAAATTTAGATTTTCTACAAATGGATAATTTTTCACTAAAAAACGGCACTTTCAACCAAGAAGGTTAATTTTCTACCAAACAGAACGATTTTCAGCAGAATACATGAATATTCAACCAAATACTTGCATTCTCGACTAAAAAAAAATAAAGCTTTATCAATTTCTAATTAGTGTAATTTTATTGTATAGTACCTTAAATTCCAGCACAAATTTTAATTTGACAATTAGAAAATCAAAATGAAGAACATGTTATAAGCACGCGTAGCACACTAATTTTTGAAATGGAAATACTTTTGAATCGACGAATAAATCAAGATACTTGGCTAATTTTGATTTTACAAATTCCTAATCAATTTTATTTAAATTAAATGACTAATTCACTGAATTTGAAGAATTACAGTAATTTTTGCGAGAATGTTGATTTTAAAAACTCTGTAACAAATTACATCATTTCTGGTAGAGGCACAATTTACAATGAGAAAATGTTTTTCTCCAGCTAGTATCGGCGGTTGAATAATAATATATTGGAACAATAATTAATAATTAATGAAAGTGTACGGAAATTTCTCTTCGCTTTACGAAATTATTTCCCTAAAATCTGTATCAAATTCAAACAATGCGGACATAGACAAATTTCTTCAAGAAAGTTAGAAAGAAGTAAAGTTTGACATTTTCTTCGCTGTTTGAGTAAACATCAAAGTTTAACACCGAAAAAACGATATTCTAATTTTAATAATTTCCCACTAAGTTTAAGAATACTTCCAACTTAAATAGGCGCCAAGAATATATTCTTAATGTACGATGAAGGCCCTCTTCCCTTAAGAATATATATTCTTGTCTAATTGTAAGAATTTCCCACTAAGTTTAAGAATATTTGCAACTTAAATAGGCGTCAATATATTCTTAATGTACAATGGAGGCCCTCTCACATATTAAGAATATATATTCTTACCTATAAGATAATAAGGTACAGTTAATCTTAGACTATAGTAAGATTTGAATACTTTTTATTTCAAAAATATTTTTGTGGTAAATAATACAATATAAATTATTATTAAAATTATTACATTGCAACTTTACGTTATACATAACACACAAATGAAAATATATAATGCATATATAGTTATAGATCTATATATATTGTATCAGTCTTATTTAATTTTATTTCATTTCACTGTAAATGACAGAAAGTTTTAGTTAATTGTTAACTGTAGGTACTGTACAACTTATACGTGACAATTACAAGAAAAGCTTCGAGAAATTGATGTAAAAAATAGCAAAGAAAACTTATATCTTTACATCCAATGCTTGAAAGTAATATAGATATTGTCATCAGCTCCTGTACAAGGAAAACATGGATAGAATGACACTACACTATACGACACTAAACAAACACTTTAAATTCGTAAAATTTGAAACTGAAATATATATTGCATTTTCAAAAAAATAGTTGAATTTTCAACCAGAAAAGATTTTCTATCCAAAGAGATGAATTTTGAACACAAAAAGACGTATTTTCGAAAAAAAATATTAATAATTTTAAACCGAACGATTTCATTAACAAAAAAATAGATGAATTTTCCAGTAAAACAGACGAGTATTCTCAAAAATAGGCTAAGATTCAACCAAATAGTAAAATTTTCAAGCCAAAAAGACGAATTATTTCAAACACTGAATTAAAATTGTTGGAACTTAACTTCATTCTCAAATATAAATGAAAAGTTGTATTTTTACAACAGGTGAAAAATTAACAATTTTCAATGGTTTTGTTGCATTATTTAAACTTGAATTATTATTTTTTAAAACCAAAACTCACTCTAAAATGTCAATCAATTTTGGACGGAAAATAGAAAAATGACATTTTCAGTTAAAATAATTCATTCTAAAACAACAAGAATAAGAGAATTTTCAATGAAATAGTTGAATTTTCAACCGGTGTGAAGGTTGAAAAATTTGTTTTCAACAAAGACAAAAACATTGTCAACAAAAAAGATAAATTGTTAAACAAAGAAATTAATTTTCAATCAAAGATATGAATTTTCAACCAAAAAGATTAATTTTCTACCAAAAATATATGATAAAGAAAATGAGAAAAGTGAGAAAAAGTGAAATTTGATAATAAAATAACACGATGGTGTATCATTTTTAACTCTATTGAAATAATGAAACGGCGATGCGACCTCTGAATAGTGTTTTATTGAAAAAATAATATAGTCTGAATATTAGTCTAAATATTGCAGATAAAAATTTTTAAAAGTGCTTTTCATGATTAAGAATAGCCATTGAGAGAAGAGATTATGTCTACTTTTGATTTTTGCTCTAAAAATATTCATAAATGACTTAAAATTTAAAGTGTCTGGCGGAATTTTTAACGAAAAAATGTGAAATTTTTTACCGGAAAACATAAATTTTCAAGTCAAAAGGATGAATTTTTAACCAAAAAGTTACTTTTCGACAAAATTTGAAATTTTACCAAAAGTTAAATTTTTAGCACAATACATGAATTTTCAACCAAATGGTTAAACTTTCTTATCGATCATATTAATTTTCAACAAAAAGGTTTATTTCAAACCCAATAGTTAAATTTTCTACCATTATCAAGCCAAAAAAAAAATTTTCAACTTAAGAGTTAAATTTCCAACCCCAGATATGAATTTCCTACTAAAATTATTATTTTTCAACCAAACAACGGAATTTTTAACAAAGTAGATCAACTGTCAACCAAGTATAGTTAAATTATCAACCAGAAAAAAATAACTGAACCCTCTTCAGAAACACTAAAAAAAAAAAGGGTTGCATTTTCAACAAAAAGTTGCGTTATTTTTCAAACAACGGGATTAATTTTCTACTAAAATAGTTGAATTCACAGTTGAATGCAAACAAAGAAGACAAAATTTCAACAAAACATCTGAATCTTCAATCAAATCAGATTAATATTCTATCAAAATAGTAGTAATCTTAAAAAAAATATTTTTTTTCACTAAAAGAGATAAATTTTAAAACGACAAAGCCGAATTTCGAAACAAGAAAGAAAAAAATTTCCTGAACTATCACATTTTCAAGCCAAGAAGACGAATTTTCGACAAAACATTTGTATTTTAAACCGAAAATATGAATTTCCAAACCAAAGTTATCAAGCACAGTTGATTTAAAAAAAACGGATTTTCAATCAAATAGCTGAATTTTAACCAAAACAGATTAGATTTTTTTATCGGAAGATATACATTCTAAAACGAACAATTCAATTTTTGAACCAAGAAAGAAAAACATGTCCATAAAATTGTTGAATTTTCAATCAAAAAGAGGAAATTCCGACAAGTTTCCTTTCAACCAAATAAAGTACTTGAATTTTCAATAAAAAACATGAATTTTTAACAAAGTAGATAAACTTTTAATCAGAATAGATGAATTCTTAAGGAAAAATATAATAGTTGATATTATTTCAACCAAAAAAAAAGCTTTAATTCGAGGTCGATCACAGTTGCATTCAACCAAAAAAGATGAATTTTGAAGAAGATATCTAAATCTTCAACCAAAAGGTTGTAATTTTCTAATCATAATTAACCCATAAACCTCTCTTTATAGGAGATAATATAAAACACACACAAAGCAACTTCAAAGTAACTAAAATTGAAATTCCATGTCACTGCGAAAATCGCAACTAAGTTACGTTACAAGATACTTTTCAAAAAAGTAACGGAGTTATACCCTAGAGTTACAAATAACGTAACTTTTCAGTAACTTGGTTGCTTGTGAGCAGTTGCTACCCTTATAAATTATTACTTACTAATATATTATTAATAAATTATATATATATATATTTACCAATAAAATCAACTAGGATCGCCAAAGCGAAGAAGAGAGAATCCTTAATTCTTAATTGGTCCAAGTCGTAAGGTGTTTTTGTGGTGAGAGACCTCATTTTTAGGTGATATTTGCATTTCATCAATCTGTTCCTTCCTCTTTGAAGGCAAACAAAAAAAAAAAAAAAAAAAAAAAGGAAGGATTAACAATATACGCACAATTTAGAGAATCTTTTGATGAATTGCATCTTTCATTATCAGTTTTATTCGCTTCACCTCTCGAAAAGAGTTGAAAATATTCTTACAGATTTCCGTGAAACCGTCTTCAAAAATTCATTGCTTGTCTTCAAGCTTATCAATTATTTGCACTAAGTAATTGTTGCCTGTAATTGTTGTTCGGTCCAGATTCTAGAGGGATCGACGGATCAATTTTTGAGATTATACATAGTTGCTTTCTCATTTCCCCTTTTAAATTATTTCACGTCGTAAGATGTTTTGTAGGGCAAAACCTTCCTTTTCCGAGATATTTGTATTTCCTCAATCTGTTTTTCCTCTTTGATAGCAAAAAACCAGGAAGGATTTACAATATACGCACTAGAATGTGTTGTAGAAAATCAAAACCTAAGAGTAAAGTTTTTTTTTCATCTGCGGAAAAACGATTTGAGGGATTAAAATCACCCTTCAAAAAAAGGGGTGTCTTTAAGAATAGTTATTTCAACTATCAACACTCCCACGAAATTTTTAGAACAAAAATTTAATCTTATACTTAAAGACTCAATTACAACTTCTGAATACAATATTAAAAATAGCTGGGAATTAAAAAAAATTATTATTAACAAAACTGTTCCTGATGACCATGTAATGATTTCTTTGAATGTTTTTGCAATGTTTCCGAGTATGCCCCTTTAATTAGTTAAACAGGAAATTTTAAATAGATGGGAGAATACAAAAACACGTACTCGATTAAGTTAAACAGAACTTTTGGAAGTAATTTAAATAAGAAAATTTATATCTTGAAAATTAAAAAAATTGTGTAAAAATCTTCTAGTTTTTTGTAGTAGTAAATTTCGAGTAATTTTTCTACAATATTTTGAAATCCTTTTGAATATTCTCCGAAAATTAAATTTTCAATGTAAAAAATATTTTTAGTTCACCCAAAAATCACAAGAAAATTTCTTCATTACCTTGAAACCTTTTTAATTTCTTAAAAAGCTTCTAAACTTTCTTGAAATCTTTTTGAATTTTATATTATTTCTGAAATTTTTGGGATACTTTTAAATATCTTGTAGAATGATTAAATTTTTTTAAGTATAATTAATGACTCCAACATTGAAAACTTGTCCTACAATCTTTCAGATTCTTGTTCAACAATTTTGGAAATATTCGAAATGTTTTTAAATTATTTTGAATATTCTCTTGAAATTAATTTATTAAATTTATATTTTTCATTTCCAGTAGACCTATAACATCTATTTTGTCTCTGGAAAAGTGTATTCTGTTTATTTTTTGCAACATTGTGTAATACAAGATAAAATTTCAATTTTCTAGTCCATTTTTGAGTTTCAACTTCAAACTTCCTTAAATTCAAATTTTTTCTATTTTCTATAAAAAAGGCTCTAATTTACAACCAAAGATGTATATTTCCAACTAAAATAATGAAAAGGATTAAGTTTCTACCATAGTGGAATATACAAACAACGAAGATAAATATGCAACCAAATATGAAATCGTCGAATTCATATATTATTTTCACTCAAAAAATAAATTGTAACTAAAAAGAAAAACTAACTTTCAACAAAAATATAAATTTTCCGCTAAAATATAAATCTTTACCAAAAACCGAAACTTCCAATCAAGAAGATTCATGTTCAAACAAAAGAGGCCAATTATTAACAAAATGCATGGATTTTCAACCAAACATTTGCATTTTTGAGTAAAAAGAAAAAATATCAACTTAAAATGGAAAAGTTAAATTTTCAGTTAAAGAAGTTTAGCTTTGCAAAAAAAAATCCTACAAATATTTTGATGTCCAGAAAGAAAACAAATCAACCAAGTTGATGAGTTTATAAGTCAAAGAGACGAATATTCTGAAAAGCAGTTAAATTTTCAACCCAAAAAAAATAGTAATATTTTCTTATTTCTTCCAAAAACCATCTTTTTTCTCTTCTTGACTTTTTATATGTCATGCGCTGTTTGGCTCCAAATTTTCTTTTTCGTTTGCTTCAACTAAACGAAGTTTGCTTTCCAAATTACCATCTTTTAATAATTATTCAAACATTTTTTATAAAAAACAAAATTATCCTAGCAAACAGTCATCGAACATATATTCCTGGTCGATTCCGTGAATCAAAATTGAGTGTGATCGTTAAAAAATAGCCGAACTCTCAATTTGTTTATTTGTCGATTTCATAAAAATTCTGAGAATTGTTTCAATAATTAATAGTTCTGGTATATTTAATTAAAATGGAAGCCAATGCAGCTTTATCAATTTCTAATTAGTATAATTTTATTGTATAGTACCTTAAATTCTAGCACAAATTTTAATTTGAAAATTAGGCAATAAAAATGAAGAACATGTTATAAGCACGCGTAGTACATTAGTTTTTGAAATGAAAATACTTTCGAATCGACAAAAAAATCAAGATACTTAGCTAATTTTGATTTTACAAATTCTTATTCAATCTTATTTAAATTAAATGACTAATTCACTGAATTTGAAGAATCACTATAAATTTTTCGTGAATTTTGATGTTTATTGTTAGCTTGAGGGTCAGGTGAATTGTACATAATTAAATTGTTACAAACGTTTCAAACACACATTTTTATTAACTCTGCAACAAATTACATAATTTCTGTGAGAGGAGCAATTTACAATAAAAAAATGTTTTTCTCCAGCTAGTATCGGCGGTTGAATAATTATATATTGGAACAATAATTAATAATTATTGAAAATGTACGGAAATTTCTCTTTGCCTTACGAAATTATTTCCCTAAAATAAAATTTTTCCAAAATCACACTATAGTTAAAATACACTAAGTTCACAAGTCAAGACATTTTTTTCTACCACATACCCATCTGTATCAAATCCAAACAATGCGGTCATATACAAATTTTTTCATGAAAGTTAGAAAGAAGTAAAGTTTGACATTTTCTTCGCTGTTTGAGTAAAAATGAAAGTTTAAACAAAACCAAGAGCACACAGATCTCTTTAAATCTTAATGCTGAATTTTCGTGAGCAAAAAAATCCAAAATCAGTTCATTCTGAATCTGGTTTATGGATAGGGAAGCGGATTTATGTCGGGAATTACATGAACGATCTCACCATCATCTTCTCTCTTGAAGAAGACTCTTCGGGGTTGGGGTTCAGGTTCATTTTCAAAAAAAGTGTTGTCTGGCAGTTTACGATACATACCTACTCTACTTGATTCTTGAGTGTACATTTGTTGCATTCGTAGCCAGTAATTAGTTGTTACTCCTAGTGCATAAGACATCAATTCACAGTGGGTTCCAAATTGGCCATATATTCCACGTAGTCTCTTGGGTTTAGCCGGGTTGTAAAGCGTGTGACCGATGATTCTATGTCCCTGTATTACCGCATATATGGGTTCTACCACTGGATAATACCTCAGTGATGTATGTGTGATTTCTAGGTTTGCATTTACCATATGAGTCTCGCATTCGATCATGACGCCAGGAAGCTGTTCTTCTGTCATTCGGACTACTCGATAACGAGGATTAGGATTTTTGTCGCGTACGCAAACTGAAAAAGCGGAAAAAAGTTTTTCATGAAAATAAAACATGTAGTTACTCAATAAACTCTATAAAGAAATATTAAAAGAGTTCAAGTTGACATGTAATATTGTTTGGCCGTAATTGAGTTGCTCGTAGAGGAAGATACTTTTCCTAAAAGTTTCGCGAAGTAACTGGAATAATAAGATATTTTTGAAATAACTGCGACTTTCTATCTACATTCTGAGAGAAAATTTGCTAGAAACAATAATAAATTACTTAAAAACCTTATTTAAACATCTAGTTATCACTATAAAGTAATATTTTATATATTAGCAAAAATAATTCTTGAAACAAATTATTATTGTCGATAACTATCTTCATCTATACTGATGTCAAATTAAAAACAAATTCGTTCAAGATGCTATTATTCACGAACCTGAATTTAGCTGTACATATATATTCCAAAATTTGATAATTCATTTAAGCAAAACTAATTGTCCTATTGTATTTTTTAAAAATAATTATTTTCCCGCGGTGAATAAAAAATCTCCTGGGGTATTTGATTGAAGTATCCACCAGTATACTTGAAACGATTTTTGGACTTATACATTTCTTTATATTGAGTTCCCAATGGTTTATAACAATTTAATGGTTTAGAAATGATTTTTTTTCGCCTAATTCAAAACACTCCTAGAGATATGACAGAGACGAATCCAGATATGTTTTTGGTTTTTCAATAGGACAATGAGTTTTGTTTCAGTTTGTTGGTTAACTCCGACTTGAAATTTTTTTTCATAGGCACGGCACTGACTCCATATATAATTTTTCCCAAGTATTTGAAAGCGAAAGAAATCAAACTTGTCAAATATCCGGATTTTTGCAAGCCTTTGCTTGATGAAGCCTTTTGCTGAGCCCATAATTATTTTCGCGGAAATAATGAATTTTTCGAAAGGGAGAAATCTGCGGATAGCAGAAGACAGCATTTGAACGGCGAGAACCGTTCGCAAATTTATTTTTTTACTCACAATTCTGACATCACAGAAGTATTTCCAGAGGTCATCCAATATTCGAAGACCCAAAACTTGATGATGGCGAACCTAAATTTTTGCGAAATACGCCGCGAAATGGAGAAAAAAACGTGAGAAAATTGTGATGTCCTGTTTATGTGAGGACCATAAGACTGCATTGTTAAGCAGCAAAGCAAACTCGGCATCTGAACCAGCTGTCAAATTCGCGCTCCGAATATCCGATGCTCTGAAGTACGCACCACACATTGCCACTCGCGAAATCGTGGCGCAAATATTAGAAAAGTTTTTCAAGACAGCAACTGCAAATTCAAATTTATTTATAAATTCCAAGTTTATCAAGTGGTCCAACTGTAAATTAATTATATGAAGAAGCTTGTAACGGGGGACACGGATTGTTGTCATCTTTTGTGAGCGAAGAGGGTCTCATTTGAGATAAAAAAATCTGAAACAGTTTACTCGTTCGAGTCCTCGTACTCTCTTCAATTTTTTTTTCTAATTTTTTTCAATACATTACCGCGAATATACATAAATATTATAAAAACAACAATAAAAAGTTTCAAAAATATATTTTAGGAATACAAAAATTATTATTGCTGACACAAAAATGTTTTTATAATCTGTTGATTTTTTTATCAATCATTTCTTTGATTCATGCATAAATTGCGGTATTTCCTAAATTATAAAAACTAGTTATTTTTAAAGTTATGACCATTTTTTGCTGATGATTATTAATATTTTTTGAATAGTGTGGAGCAACAAAAATCTTTTTTGTGATAATCTTTTGGAGGGCGGGGGTGCTAAAAATGCCCTTTATCCTCCAATAAATTATCAATAAAATGAAGAACATGAATAAAATTAATAAAACGGATAAAATCAATCAAATAAATAAAATTAATAAATTTTTTTTGATTGATTTGATTATGTTGTTCATTTTATTAATAATAAATTGATTTTAGTGATTTCATTCAATTTATTGATTTTAGTGATTCATTTGATCGTATTTTTAAAAAAATCGAATATTTATATTGATTTTCTTTATTTTATCACAAAATACAATGAAATGAATCAATAAAATCAATAAATTGAATAAAATCACTATTATCGAGAAAATCAAATTATAAACAATAAAGTCAAAATTAGAATGATTTCAGTGATTTCATTCAATTTATTGATTTTTTTAATTCATTTCATCGTATTTTTTAATAAAATAAAGAAAATCAGTATAAATATCCGATTCTTTTATTAAAAAATACAATCAAATGACTCAATAAAGTCAATAAATTGAATAAAATACTAAAATCAAATTATTATCCATAATAATCAAAATTGCACTGATTTCAGTGATTATAGTGATTTTCTTCAATTCATTGATTTTAAAGTTTTGGCTGATTTATTTTATTGATTCTATTGATATTCTTGATTTTATTACATTGATTTTGTTCATTTTATTGTTTTTATTTATTGCAGATATTCAAATTTTGTATTAAAAAATATAATCAAATGAATCAATGCAATCAATAAAATGAATAAAATACTAAAATCAAATTATTATCGATAAAATCAAAAGTGCACTGACTTTACTGATTGTAGTGATTTTATTCAATATATTCATTTCATTGATGTCATTGATTTTTTTATTTTTATTTTATTGATAATAATTTGTTTTAGTGATTTTATTGATCTACTTGATTTTTTGTTTAAAAAATAGAATGGAATAACTAAAAAAATAAAAGCGATTTATTATCAACAAAATCAATAAAATAAACAACATCAATGAAATCAATAAAATCCATACAATAAAAAAATCAATAAAATCAATTAATTGAATAAAATCACTAAAATCAGCATAATTTTGAATTTATTTTTTAAAATTTTTTTATTTTGATATTTTCTTGATTTTAGTGATTTTATTCAATTTATCGATTTTTTTTATTCATTTCATTGTATTTGTTAATGAAATGAAGAAAATCAGTATAAATATTCGATTCTTTTATTCAAAAATACAATCAAATGACTTAATAAAATCAATAAATTGAATAAGATTACTAAAATCGATGAAATCAATTTATTATCAACTAAATCAATAAAGAAGGACATCAATAAAATATACATTTTACTGATTTCATTCAATTTACTGATTTTATTGTTTTGATTGATTTATTTCATTTTATTGATTCTATGATTTTATTGATTTGATTGATTCTGCTCAATTTATTGAATTTTTTTATTGCAAATATTTGACTTTTTCATTAAAAAAATACAATCAAATGACTCAATAAAGTCAATAAATTGAATAAAATACGAAAATCAAATTATTATCAATAAAATCAAAATTGCACTGATTTGAGTGATTTTATTCAATTTATTGATTTTATTGTTTTCATTGAATTTATTTTATTGTTTTTATTGAGATTGTTGATTTGATTGATTTGATTGATTCTGTTCAATCTATTCATTTTTTATTGTAAATATTTGACTTTTTTATTAAAAAACACAATCAAATGAAAATAATTTCAAAGTTATAATTTTAAACTGGGCAAATTTACAAATTTACATACAATCATAAATTGATTTATCTATAAAATTGGTGCATTTGCAGTTGCTGTCTTCAATAACTTTTTAAATATTTGCGCCACGATTTCGCGAGAGGCAATGTGTGGTGCGGACTTCAGAGCATCGGATATTCGGAGCGCGAATTTGACAGGTGGTTCAGATGCCGAGTTTGCTTTGCTGCTTACCAATATAGTCTTATGGTCCTCACATACACAGGACATCACAATTTTCTTACGGTTTTTTCTCCATTTCGCGGCAAAAATTTAGGTTCGCCATCATCAAGTGTTGGGTCTTCGAATATTGGATGACCTCTGGAAATACTTCTGATTCTTTCGAAAAATTCATAATTTCCGCGAAAATAATTATTGCCTCAGCAAAAGACTTCATGCCTATAAATTCCGTTGATCCGAGGATCTCGCAAACCCCCGGATATTTGACAAGTCTTCTTTCTTTCGCTTTCAAATACTTGTAAAAAATTATATATGGAGTCATTGCCGTGCATATGAAAAAAAAATTCCAATTCGGAGTTAACCAACACCCTTAAATAAATTACCGAATTTTAAAATCCATATGTATAGCTAAATGTAGGGTCGTTATTAATTTTGGTAGGCGCTTGGCGCATCCTTTGAGTAATTTTTTAGAAATCCTGGTCAGTTTTTTTCAAACAATTTTTTTGTAAAATCTAATTATTTATTAACAAAAAAGTTTTATAAAATAATTTTTACATCTTTCTGTAGAATAAAAACTGTTCTTCAAACACAAATTGATTTTTGTATATATCAAGTACTTCTTTCTACTGATAAAGAGATGTTCAGATACATTTTTAATACAATTTATTATTGTCTTCAGCAATCTTCTCTTAGAATAGAGTAACAAAGACGCGGATTTTTCCCAATACTTTAACTTTTTCTTAAGTTTTTAGTAAGAGTGAGGTACTGCTTAATGCAATTTAGCAAACACAATTGTTTAAACAAAATATTATTGTTCATATAACTATATTCTCTCAGATAAATGCTAGAAAGACGGTTTTTTTCTGAAATTTTCTACTCTGATTTGGCCTTTTAGTTAGGAACAAATAATAAATAAGCAATGAATAGAATCATTTTAAATAAAATTTTTCTTTTTTGTGAATAAAATATCTGAAAATAAAACAGGTATTTAAAATATTCTGGAGGGTTTCTACATAAATCATATTGAATGTGAATTTCCCTCAGAGTAGTTACTGCGAGCCTTCTTGTTTGAATTAGTATTATTATTAATTATTTATTTCTTAGTAAAAAAGCAAAGAAAAGCTGAAAATTCCAGAAAAACCGGCAACTTTCTAGCATTATTTTAATAAGAGGAGATAATTATAAACCATTAAAATTTGTTTAAAAATTATAATTCTTACTATGTAGCATTAACATAGAAGAATATAATTTTGTTTACACAATCATGTTTGTTAAATTCGAATAATTGTTTCCTTGCTATGAACAATGACAAACTGTTTCAACAATTTATTTAAATTCAAGAATTTTAACTCAGACTAAAATCAAATTCAAAATCTCATTTAACGTCCAATAATCATGTCAATATATAGACTTCCTAAAAATAAAACAAGAATTCAACGATAAAATTTGGACAACCACCAGAAAATGTTCCTATTGCAATTCCTAAAAAACAAAATAAAAAAATTTGTTTCTTTGGACAAAAATAAAAAAGAGGATAGAAAAAAAATTCAATAGTCCTAATTCAATAGTGGAAAGTAACTAACTACTTGAAAAAAATCATTCAGGACCGTATATAATAGTTTTAAAAAATTATGAATGTGGAAAAGGTGAAAATAAAAAAGATTAAAAAAGCGACGCGATGATGTTACATTTTTACCTCTATCGAAACAAAAAGAGGGCCATGTTTACAATTCCTGAACGTGACCTAGTCTGCATCTATTTTAAAAAATTGCCTTCTTATTGTGCAAACAAAGTGAAAAAAAAAATTAAAATTTGTTACAATCTTCAAGTGACAATGGATTAATGGAGTCTAAAATAATTATACACATCCAGGATCTTCATGCCATACTTTTTAGCAAACTTTGTGAAAATAATTTGCCATGAATAGGGATCAATTTGAGAATCTGAAGAAATTTATTTTTATTTCATAGCATTTCTTGTTGAGCGGAAGATGGTTTATTGCTTTTTCTGAATTAAAATTGTTAAAAGTTAACTTAATTCTCAAATGTAAATGAAAAGTTGTATTTTAACAGCAGGTAAAAAATTAACAGTTTTCAATAGTTTTATTGCGATATTTGAACTTGAATGATTGTTTTCAAAAACCAAATCTCACTCTAAATGTCAATCAATTTTGGACAGAAAATAGAAAAATGACATTTTCAGTTGGAATAATTCATTTTAAAACAAAAGGAAGAGAGTTTTCTATAAAATAGTTAAATTTTCAGCTAAAGTGATGAATTTTTGATGAATAAAAATAACAACAAAAAGTGTAATAATCCATATTTTCACCTTCAACCTTAACCTCAACCATTCTTGAACTTTTTGTTTCAAGATGCCAATTTCCGGTGGGAACAAAGTAACACAAGCTTTTTTTTAGAAATTGTACATCATCTTGGAAACTTTATTATTCTATATTGAATATAATTTTTTTGAATATAAATTTCCAGCGAAGAGCACTATATAAAACATTTATAATATCTTCAATAATTTATTAGATAGGTTGAAGGTTTTAATTTAAGCGCGTAAGAGGGAAAATTTCAAATTTAATATTCAAATTGGACTTGGGTAAGTTACTTTTTTTGAGTAACTATTTACAGTTACTAAAGTAATTTCAAGTAAGCTGAAAAGATAATTTTTTACTCACTTACTTTCGGAATTTAAAAATCAAAATAATCAACATGATAATTCATAAAAACTTGCATCAGTTGAAGTAAGATTTTTCAATCACATTTTTGTAATCAAACAGTTGTAATTTTAACGAAATTTTTTTTAATTTTTCACTGGAGAACATGAATTTTCAAGTCGAAAGGATACATTTTTAACAAAAAAGTTACTTTTCGACAAAATTTGGATTTTCTACCCAATTAGTTAAATTTTTAGCAAAATACATGAATTTTCAACCAAATAGTTCAACTTTCTCACCGATATTATTAATTTCCAACAAAAAGGTTAATTTTCAACCGAATAGTTGAATTTTCTAACATTTTCAAGCCAATAAGACGAATTTTCGACAAAACAGTTGTATTTTCAAACCGAAAATATGAATCTTCAACCAAATTTATCAAACACACTTGAATTCAACAAAAAAATTAATTTCCAACAAAATAGTTGAATTTTCAACCAAAATAGATTAAATTATTTTACCGAAAGTTATAAATTTTGAAACGAAAAAGTCAAACTTTGAAACAAGAAAGAAAAAATTGTCCACTAAATTGTTGAATTTTTAATCCAACAATACGAATTTCCTACAAGTTACTTTTCAACGAAATAAAGTACTTGAATTTTCAATAAAATACATGGATTTTCAACCAAGTAGATAAGCTTCAAACAAAATAGATAAATTCTCAAGGAAAACTATAATAAGTGATATTATTTCAAACAGAAAAGACTTTAATTTGAAATCAATCACAGTTGCATTCAACCAAAAAAGATGAATTTTGAAGAAAATATCTAAATCTTCAACCAGAAGGTAGTCAATTTCTAATCATAACTGTCCTATAAACCTCTCTTCATAGGAGATAATATACAAAACACACAAAGCAACTTCAAAGTAACTAAAATTGAAATTCCATGTCACTGCAAAAATCGTAACTAAGTTACGGTACAATTTACTTTTTTTTAAAAGTAACGGGGTTATCCTCAAAGTTACAAATAACGCAACTTTTCAGTAACTTGATCACTTGTAAGAAGTTACTACCCAAATCTGATTCAAATCATAAAATATCAAGTAATAATCTAATATTAATAAATAATATATATTTACCAATAAAATCAACTAGGAACGCCAAAGCGAAGAGGAGAAAATCGACGACCCTCATCTTATCTGTCCAGATTCCAGGAGGAACTATGGGGAAATTTTTGGGATATTATATATGGTTGCCATCTCATTTCCCCTTCTCAATAGGTCCACGTCCTAAGGTGTTTTTGTGCTGAGAGACCTCATTTTTAGGTGATATTTGCATTTCATCAATCCGTTTCTTCCTCTCTGAAGGCAAAAAACAGGAAAGATTTACAATATGTTTACAATATTTAGAGAATCTGGTTCAATGAATTGCATGTTTCGTAGTCAGTTATATTTGCTTCTCGTGCCGCAGACAGTTAAAAATATTTTTACATATTTCCGTGAAACCTTCTTTAAAAAGTCATTGCTTGTCTTCAAGCTTATCAGTTATTTGCACTAAGTAATTGTTGCCTGTAATTGTGGTTCTGTTCAGATTCTAGAACGATCTATGAAGATATTTTTAAGAGTATATAACAAAGTCGCCATCTCATTTGTACTTGCAAATTATTCCACGTTGTAAGATATTTGGTGGGGTGAGATTGAGTTTTTTCCAGATATTTGTATTTCTTCAATCTGTTTTTTCCTCGTTGACAGCAAAAAAATAGGAAGGATTTACAATAAACGCACAATTTAGAGAATCTACAATGAATTGCACGTTTTTGACTCAGTTTTATTTGCTTCACGTGTCGAAATGATGTGGAAATATTGTTACAAATTTCCGTGAAACCTCCTAAAAAAATGTCATTGTTTATCTTCAAGCTTCTTATTCACGAATTATGTGTACTAACAAGAATCCCTTACGAAATGTTTGACTCCGATTCTGATGGAACTAGAATGTGTTGTAGAAAATCAAAAAGTAAGAGTAAAGTATTTTTTTTTTATCTGCGGAAAACTCTTTGAGGGATTGAAATCACCCTTCAAAAATAGAGATATCGCGTAACGATTCGATTGTTCCATATACAACACCATATTTAATGTATAGAATTAATGTAAATAAAACAAGAATCCAACGATAAAATTTGGACAAGCACCACAAAATGCTCCTATTGCAATTCCTAAAAATCAAAAAGAATTGTTTCTCTGGACAAAAATAAAGAAGAGGTTAATAAAATAAGAAGGCTATCATTTGAAAATAGTTATTTCAACTGTTTGTGACTATACCGATTTTTGCCGAAGAGGGATTTGAGGAGAACAGAGAGAGAGAGAGAGAGAGATTGAGAGGTGAATTAGATAAACAGTACTGAAATTGGAAATTGATTAGATTTATTTTCAATAAGTTACATTTGGTGGTATGGTAATAATTGAAATCCCGTTGAGGCTGGTCAGAAACTCCGATTGCAATTTTGGTTATCCCAGGAATAAGCAGCTTTTAAGGAAAAGGACAAGAATTCAATTATATTTATTGGTGAAGGAAAGAGAATTTAATAGTACATTGTAATTTTTTGGTACTTACTCAATTTATACCCGTTGAATCTCACGTTCCAGTTCCAGGAGAATGTTCAAGATTTGATTCTGAACTGTCCGGCTCACTGTTAGCGACCTCCGCAGAGAGGGTAAGAGTTTGCGACAGGTGTTGTCGCTAGGATTCTTAGAGATTACGACGATCGTCCCGTCTAGGAGAGATATGTGCAGTTTAGTCTTCTTCTGATAGCGGATTAGAGTCTCCAGAGTAACCAGAGATGACTGCGTTTTCATTTATGGTTTCGATGAGGAATCCTGGGTTGAGCACCAGAGAGCCTCAGAGATTTCGGGTTTCGAGTATCATACACATATTCCAATAATGCACAGAACCAACTGAACCGACTGAACGGGATAAAGCGGCGACATTAAGACTGAGTGACTTTTTGTACATGGCGGGTTATATACTTTTTCGCTACAATGTTAGAAGTTTAATGTTCCATACATAGGTTAATTTCCCTTATTTACTACTTATTTTAGGGCGCGCTCCCTCTTAAGTGTCACAGTTAATTTTTATAGTCAAATACAGTTTATTACTATTGCCTCAGTTAGCTATTCATTTGGGGCGCGATCCCTCTCGAGTGACTAATAAGTAGGTTTGGTCGCGGTCAAGCTGGCGGTACATTGGTTATTTTTTAGGAAAGGAATACTTTAGAACAATTGCTTGTAGAAAAGAAAGTATTGATATTTAGTGGGAGTGACAGGATGTCACATATTAACACTCCCACGACATTTTTAGAACAAAACTTAATGTGATACTTAGAGAGTCCATTACAAATTCAAAATACAATATTAAAAATAGCTGGAAAATAAAAAAATTATTAGTAAAAAACTGTTCCTGATGACCATGCAATGATTTCTTTGGATGTTGTTGCAATCTTTCCGAGTATACCGCTTTAATTAGTTGAACAGGGAATTTTAAATAGATGAGACAATACAAAAACACGTACTCGTTCAAGTCAAAAAGATTTTATCAAAGGGGTAGTTTTTATTATGAACTCAACTTATTTTAAATTCAATGGATCTTTTTATAGGCAAAAGTTTGGTGCTTCCACAAGTTCAGTCATTTCTTCAATTTTAGCAGAAATAGTTATGGAAGATTTGGAGGTCTTTTCTTGCAAGAAGCTTGATTTTGTTTTGCCCTTTTAATTTCGTTATGTTGATGACACCTTATTACGATTTCCTCTAGCAAAGTTGCAGGTAGTTGTCAATGATTGTAACAGTTTCCATCAAAAACATCAATTTATCCATGAAATAGAGAAAAATAATAAAATCAGATTTTTGGACATTGAAGTAATTGAAGGCCAGGATAGTCATTTCAGCTCATCTTTTTCAAAACAAAATTGCAGTGATCAAAAATATAATTGAAAGAGCCCTGGGTTTGTCCCACGTTTCATTTCACAAAAAGAATTTGAATATTGTTAGGAATATCCTTTTTCTTAATCATTGCCCACAAAAGTTGATTGAGCAACATAGAATTCAACAAATCAAAAACAAAGTTTTTCCGGATTCAATCCGAGTCCGATTCTGATGAAACTAGAAAATGTTCTAGAAAATCAGAAACTGTGAGAAAATAATTTTTTTATCCATGAAAAAACGATTTGACGGGTTGAAATCCCCCTCAAAAAATGGAGTGTCACGTATTGGTTTGTTTGTTCCATGTACAACATATTTTCTAACCAACCCAATTTTAAGAATTTCTTTTATGGGATGAAAAATTGAATTTCCTCAGTTTTAGGAAAAAATTTAGGAAAAATCAAGCTGGACAGATCTATGCAAAACTCGATCATCCTCGATTAAACAAAGTTTTCTTTCCAAATGGATACTTTATAAACTAACATTTATCAATTATTTAAATATTTTTTATAAAAACTGAAAGTATCATAGCAAAGATTCATCGCAAAGACACTCTCAGTCAATTTCGTAAACAAATTTCAGCTTATTTGTTCGGAAATATCCAGGCTGATAATTGTTTAAATAATTGATAGTTCTGGTATATTTGCAAAGTAGCGTAAAAAAAATTATCTGAAAGACATTGTTAGATGATTTCGCGAAAAAATTGGGGCTATCCCTTGAATAATATCCAAACTCTGAATTTATTTATATGAATTTTTTAAACAATTGCCAAATAGCATATGTTTTCAATTAATCATATTGAAGCGGTATCAAAAGATTTGCACTCTGGTCCATGAATCTGCGGGATTTGCGTGGTGGATGATCTTTATAAAAAGTGTTGCGTGGCAGTCGGTACAATTCGTCTACACCTAACTCCTCTTTCTCTCTCCCCCACATTCGTTGTATTCGTTCATTGGGATGAATTCCTTCTCCGATGTGATATGAACATAGTTCACGAAAATCTCCAAAAACAGCCACTATTCCATGAATTTCCTCGGTGTAGAAGTGCGTGTTACCAATGATCTTACCACTCTGTATTTTGCCCTCGTCATCGAAAATTGCATCCTTTATTACTACGTACACATCATCTTGCGGTGGAAAATAGCCCACTGCTGTATGTACGACTCCACCTCTACTATTCCTATATTTAATTGGGTATTCGATCTGAATACCAGGAAGCTGTGCTGGTAACATTCGAACTACTGTATAAGGAGGATAGCGATCCGGGAGCCGTGGGAGGGTCCGTGGGCAAACTGAAAAGCGAAAACAAGTTTTTCATGATAATAAATCCTGTAGTTATATATATATTCTCTACGAAGCCTGTGATTGATCAGAGCACCCCATAGTGGGGACAGGTCGAATTTGATTTCCCAATCAAGTCACAGAACAAATAGAATGAATTCTCAACAAACACTATATCCAAACCATATATAAACCATCAGCGAAAATAGAACAACTTCTAAACAACCCTAAATAGAAAAAGCCACCTCTCAGTGATCCGGGAGTATATATAAAAGCCCTTGTTCTTGTGGCAAAGTTTATATTGGAGGTACCGGGAGAGCGGTGAGCCAACGTGTAAAGGCATATGAGAATAAAGTTTGGCTAAAACACTTCACGCAATCAGCACTATCTGAGCATTATATCAAAATGGAACATAGAATTTTCTTGGACAAAACAACCGTCATCGCAAGAACGTACAATATTTTTCCAAGAAAACATAGAGAAGCAATCAAAATCTTAAAAAACCCTAATAACATCAATATTTAGAGAGTTGACAGATAAACTTATAAATTACAAATAGATATACAACCGGGCCTAAAATGCTTCAAAAAGATAAAAATGCATCTCTCAGTGATCCGGGAGTATATTAAATCTCTTACTCTTGTGGCAAAGGCTATATTGGAGAAAACAGGAGCGCGGTGAGCCAACGTGTAAAGGAATATGAGAATAAAGTTTGGCTAAGACGTTTCACGCAATCAGCACTAGCTGAGCGTCATATCGAAACAGGACATAGTATTTTATTTGACAAAACAACTGTCATCGCAAAAACGTACAATAAATTTCCAAGAAAACATAGAGAAGCAATCGAAATCTTAAAACACCCTAGTAACATCAATAGGGACAATGGAAATAATACCAATCAGATTTGGCTTTTTGTCCTCCCGGGTTTTTATAAAAAGAATTGAAAATAATATGCAAGAAGGTAGCATACGAGGACACTAAAAAAGTATAATTAATTCGAAGCTGATTGTTATATGGCTGGGTCTTTAAATCTTAGTAATCGGCATATTTGGAAAATTCTTATCTTCATAATTTTCCTGTTTTTGAGCATTTCTGGGTTTTAAAGTATTTTTCAAACTGGCATTAAAAAATGTTTTGAATATCTAAGAGTTCTCAGTTTGATGTTTAGTTTTACTTGAGTGTATTTAATACTTCCTGAATAAAATAATTTCCATAAAAACGTAACAAATAATAAATAATCGCTCAGGGAATAAAATAAGATATTATTAATTGAAGTATAGAATTCCTGAAAATAAAAACAAGAATCCAACGACGAAATTTAGACAACCATCATGAAATGCTTCTATTGTAATTTAAAAAAAAATTTCTTAAAAAAAAAAATCTCGCAAAAAAAAGAGCAATTTTCTCGTAGATAAGAGTTAGGATGTCGCACTTTTTTCCGAATTTTTCATCTTTTCTTTAATTTTTCAGTAAGATTTTCCACTCTTTGTCCACTTTTTACTTAGAACATGATGATTATTAATTCATGTTAAGAACAATTATAATTTTTTGAACAAATTATTATTGTCTATAACTGTCTTCTCTTATAGTAATGCTAAACAGTTGCCGTGTTTTCTGAAATTTTCTACTTTGCTTTGACTTTTAAGTTATGAACAAATAATAAGTAGACAATATAGAGAAAATTATTCTTGAAACAATTTTTTTTTTATGAATACATTTTTCTGAAATAACACAGACATTTCAAATATTCTTTACGTTTTCTATAAGGATCATGTTAAGTATAAATTTCCTTTGAAATAATTTCTGAGAGTCCTTTTGCTTCAATTGATATCAATATTTGTTATTTGTCTCGCTTAGTGGAAGGTGAACAAAAATTCGAAAATTTCAAAGAAAAACGCAATTTTTTAACATTATCCAAAAATAGTATTGTTAAAAATGATGACAAATGGTTAAAAAAATTTTTTGGCCAACTTGAATTAATTGTTTCAAAAATTCTCTCCGTTAACTTGAATTAATTATTACCTCATTTTAATCAAGAAGTGGACCAAGCTTGAAAGCCTTGAGAAAAAAGGCAATTTTCTAGCATTATTCTATGAAAATATTATTATGAAAAATAATAAATTGTTTGAGAAGTTATTTTTGTCAAATATAATTGATTATTGCCTTGATGCTACTGAAAAGTATTTGTATTTGAAACAATTCGTATTTGAAAGACCGAAAAAATCATAGTTAGCACCGAAGACTTGTAAAACCCAATTTTTCGCTTATGGTGTTTCTTTATGGGGCCCTATATAAAAGAGACTTATGCGGTGATATTTAAAAAATAATTATCTATTTGTATATTCTATAGCTAATAGTGAATATGATTGTTGAGTTCCAAGTTGATTCACGTAATATTGACGATACTGAATGAAAATTGCAAAAACGTCTTTTTATGGGAAATACGTGTTTAACTTCATGGGGCTTGCAAAATATGAAGGTACCATTTTAAAAAAATTAGTCAAAGTAGGCTTCGAGCGCCTACGAGGAAGGGTTTCGTAGCCTCTTAAGTCGTTAATTTAAGTCTTAACAGAATCTTAAAACAAAATATTGTTTGATTTTGTGGAAAAAATGTCTGAAAAACAAAATTTTTTGAAAAGAAAATAAAAAAAAATTATGTAGAAAAATGTTATGAAAAAAAATGTTGCAGAAAATGTTTGAAAACAAATTTTATGAAAAAAAATTTTGTAATAAAAAATGTTTGAAAAAAATTGTTTAAAAAATAATTGTTGAAACAAAAAATTTGTTGGGAAAGAAAGTATTCGAAAAATATTTGGGCGCTTATGCCCTTTTATACGACTAACGGACGGACGGGTACCGGACTGAAACTGTACTACCAAACTACAAAAAACGCATTTACTTTTTTTGTGTTTTTGAACAAATAAAATAAATTTTCAACGAAATAGTTAAATATTCAACCTAACGGATGCATTTTTTACAAAATACATTAATTTTGAATGAAAAAAGGTTAATTTTCTACCAAAAAAGGACAAATTTTTAACAAAAAAGAAAAAATTTGAAATAAAAAAGATAAATTTGTTACAAAAAATATAATAGTTTAATTTTTAGCTTGAAAAAAATTAATTAAAAAAAAACTAAATTTCAACCGAAGAAATGAATTTTCAACTAACCAGATTAATTTTCTATTGAACATTTTAATTCGTGATAGAATTTTTAACCTAATAGTTGAATTTTCAATCAAGAAGGGATAATTTTTAACAAAATACATGAATTTTTAACCAGAAAGGTGAATTCGTCACCAAGAAGATCAATTTTTTACTACAAAAAACTCTTCAACAAAATGCCGAATTTTATAATCAAACAGTTAAATTTTTAACCAAAGAAGATAAATGTTCAACCAAACATGAAAAATGTAATTCTCCAGTGAAAAAAAATATTTTTCAAAGAAATATCAACAAAATAGTTAAATATTGAAAAAAAGATTTTTAAACTAGAATGATGAACCATCAACCAAAAGATATTAATTTTCTACCCGTGACTGACCCTTAACCTTTCTTAACAGAAGATAATATACAAAAGATACGGAGAATCTTCAAAATACCTAAAATTAACATTCCAAGTCACTACAACAATCGTAACTAAGTAACGTTACAAGTGACTTCCTGAAAAAATAATGAGGTTACCTTAAAAGTTACAAGTGACGTCACTTTTTAGTAACTTGGTTACTTTTAAGAAGTGACTACCTCACTCTGATCCAAATCACAAAATATCAAGTAATAATGTATTAATAATAAATAATATGTATTTACCAATAGAATCAATGAGGAACGCCAAAGCGAAGAAGAGAAAATCGACGACCCTCATCTTATCTGACCAGATTCCAGGAGGAACTATGGGGAAATTTTTGGGATATTATATATGGTCGCTATCTCATTTCCCCTTCTTAATTGGTCCATGTCGTAAGATGTTTTGGTGGGAAAATACCTGATTTTTCTGAGATATTTGCATTTCATCAATCTGTTTCTTCCTCTTTAAAGGCAAAAGACATGAAAGATTTACGATATACGCACAATTTAGAGAATTTTAAAGGAATTATTGCACGTTTCGTTATCAATTTTATTTGCTTTACGTGTCGAAAAGAGTTGAAAATGTTCTTACAAATTTCCGTGAAACCTTCGAGGAAGAAGTCATTCTTTATCTTTAGGCTAATCAATTATTTGCACTAAGTAATTGTTGCCTGTAATTATGGCTCTGTTCAGTTTCTAGAAAGATACATTGCGAAATTTTTGATATTATACATAGTCGCTATCTCATTTGTCCTTTTAGATTATTCCGCATCGTAAAATATTTTGTAGGGCAAAGCCTTCATTTTCGAAGATATTTGCATTTCATTAATCTGATTTTTTTCTCTTTGACAGCAAAAAAAACAGGAAGGATTTAAAATATATGCACAATTTGGTCGAATTTCTCACTTTCGAAAAATAAAATCCTAACTGCCCAGTAAACCGGTGTATTTTTTTCGCGATTATATTTCAATTATTTCTCCGTGCACGCACTGTTTAGTCCGTTTTTTCTCAATTACCACTCAAAAATTAAGCAGAAGCTTTGAAGAAAAGAGCGGAATCCCCATGAAATAGCAAGATAAATCATAAAAATTATAGTTAAAAATAAATAAACTGTCATCAGATTATAAATTTTTGGAATTGAACTATTTTTTCTGTGGGGGGGGGGGGGGGGATTATACTCTTTCTATGCCATAAATTTAACTACGTTAAAACACTTCATCCACTCATTTTGGATGAAAGTTCAAAAGTGGAAATTGGAAAATCTGACTTTTTATTTCAGTGTGCGCTCTGATCTTTGTTTACTGAAATAATTCTTCTAAAAAATTCGACCATTAGATTTATATTTCAAGAATTGTTTACATATTTTTCACTGAAACCTATTATTTTCATTTCAATTATGTTAATTATTTTGATTCCAATATTTCAAGCAGGAAAAGCTTGATATATGTATATATAATTCTTTATCGAATTTCAACAAATTTATTTCAGGAAAACAAAATTACTTCGTAGAATTTAAACATTTTTTTCAGGTAATTCAAGACATTCATTTATAGTAATTTGATATTATTTTGGGGTATTCGAAGGAATTCTCAATTAATTCTAATAGTTTGAAAGGAATTTCAAATTTTTTTTAAATCCTGGCATATTAGGGCTTTTGGACAGATTCCAGAGATTAATTTAATTTCTTTTAATAGGATCAATTCCATGGAAAATCTGACTTTTTGTTCCAATTAAATTTAATGATTTAGGAGAATTTCAAGATGTTTTAAAGAAATTTTGGGATTTTTTGTATATCAAGTTTCAAGAAATATAGGATTCCATGAAATTTTCGCGGCATTTTATGATACTTTCTGAGAGATTTCACGGTATTTCAAAAAATTTCAAGTGTATAGAGGAAAAAAAGAGTTGTGGGTTCCTTGCCTACAGGAAGGCTGGGAATTGGCAGGTGGGAACACATGAACTCATATCTTATACAAAGCTGCTGAAGGCTAGTGACCTTCTCAGCATAAAACATCAACCAATTGCGACTCTCTCGGTTTCCATTCCTATCCTACATCCCCCCCCCCCCCCCCAGTAACAGAAGTTTTGGTGGGACTGACTTTACAACAACACAGAAAAAACTAAGTTTAAACTTTACCCGGATTTCGGGGTAAAGATTACCTGCAACAAAAATTACCCCTTGTGGATGAACTTTCCCTGACGTCTCGGTATTTTTCTGCTTTTATCCACACTTGAAAGGAACTTTTGACAGCTCTAACGATTCGGCAATTCAGCCTTTATGAAGCTGTACTTATCCGATTTGTCTGTTACACCAACCATCAGCTAACTTCACTTCAGCGAATCAAAGCTAGTGGCTTCCAATTCTTAAGAAGGTGGTGACAAGTTTTATGAGAACAAAAGACAGTTTCTGCCCATCGAGAGTAATATTTGTGTTTTACCAATACGAACAGGTAAAAATACGAAGTTACCTGCAACACTATTTACCCAAAGTTTTTTCTGTGAAGAGTCTCCACCATACGGCGAATCACTTCTTAATTTGGACATGATTTTCGACTCGCAAAACAAAAATTCGCGCATAGAGGTGATGGTTAAGTGCAAAATCTGAACAATCAATAATACAAACAATAAAATAGCCTCGAGATGGACTGAAACTTTGATTGACGGAATGCATACACACGGTAAACGTAAAGATCAAGTTTCAGGCGATCAATGGACACTAGGTGTTTGGAATGCTAGAGGAATGAATGATCTTAAAGTAAAGGAACTACGAGAAACTATGCACGCAAGGAAACTAGATATTCTCTGTGTACTTGAGACGAAGAAAAAGGGTTGCGGCATTCGAAAGATAGAAAATGGAGTGTTGAAAGGCGGTTTCGAAATATGTTCAGGAGTAGATAGTGAATCACATGCTATTCAAGGGGTCGGTTTGATTATGAATGAAAAAGCAAGACAGCATCTCAAACATCATGATTTTGTATCTCCCAGATTGCTGTGGGCTAGAATGAAGGTAGGAATCAGAAGATTATTTATCATAGCGTGCTACGCACCAGTTGATAGCGATTCGAGGGAAGTTAAGGACGCCTTCTGGGACACTTTGAATGATACAATAAGTATTTGCGACCAAGGTGAAAGAATAATTTTGTTAGGAGATATGAACGGATGGGTCGGCGTCCAACGTCAGGATACAGATACAGGAGGGGTGCTAGGTAATTTTGGGGACCCAACAAAAAAAATTATAATGGGGGAAAATTAGTTAGCTTATGCTCAGAAAAGGGCCTATTTATTACAAATTTTGTTTGAGGCATAAAATGATCCACACCTACACCTGGTGTGAAGGAAAAACCGCACAATAATTAACTTCAATATTGCGGATGAAAGACTAAGAGAACTAGTCAAAGATATAAGAGTCATGAGGGGTTCTGAATGCAATACTGACAATTACCTTCTAGTCTCCAAAATAAACTTAGAGCGGGAGTAGAGGAGAAAGAGAACCAAACAAACGAAACAAACGCGAATCAAGATTGAAAATTTACAGAAACCGGAAGTGCGAATAGATTTTAAAAATAGGTTAAACGAACATTTAGATGGGACAATTTCGAAGGGGCAATTGAACAATAAAAATATAAAAGGCGCGTCGACTATGCTACGGGATATCATTGATGAAACTGCGACCGAAGTGTGTGGTACGGCAGTGGTAGGAAGAAAGTCTGGTGATGCGTGGTGGAATGATGAAATCAAGGCAGTGCGACAAGAGAAGAAAGAAGCGTACGAGAAAATCGTTAAACATCACAGGTCTTAGCAATGAGGAGGGAAATAAACTTGAAAATGATTACAGACACAAAAAGAGGAAAGTTAAACGACTAGTCAAGGAAAGTAGATATAAAATCGGAACAGAAGAAAAGAAGAAATTACAAAATGACTTTGAAGGAGTCATGAAAATATTATATGAAGAGATGAAGGGAAGTAAAAGTACAGAGTTTGTCAGCATGAGAAACAGCAAAGATGAAATGCTATATGATACAGACATAACAATTTTGTGAGGCTCTTCACTAGGGCTGATCTCAATGAAAAGGTGTTGTTTTTATGTGAAAACTGACTTTCGCGGATTCCATCAAATTGTGACGTTTTGAGACTCCCTGAGTCAGAAAAAATAGTTTTTACGTCGGTTTCTGTCTGTTTGTTGACTTTGTCGTCGTCTTTGAACACGATAATTTTCGACAGAATAATCGAATTGGATGTGCCGCAACATTAGAGAAAAGACTTTCATAGAATCATTGAAATTTTATTATATTTTGCAATATTATCTACTCCTAATTGTATTTTTTCAAAATTCATTTGTACAATTAATTCCTTTCGTTATGATGACAACTAAGTTTTTAATGGATATCACACTTCACAGAGCAAATTGTTTTTAAAAGAGGGAAAATTGGGCAATTCTTTCGAAAATAACAAAATAGTAGGGAAATAAATTATTTTTATTGAAACTAATGTACGATATGACCCATATTATATATATTATATATGACCAACTTTCAAACCAAAAAGACAGTTGTTCCAGAAGACAGTTGAATTTACAACGAAAAAGTGGATTTTCAACTCTGTCCGTTACCACGCCTAGCGCAACAATTATTAGGAATTTGAACTCCTAGAGTCAACGATAAAAAATTATTTACAAATTTAACTCAAAATCAATATACGAAATAGAAAATTTTCAACAAAAAAAAAGAAACCCCTTAACCGTCACCATTCCTCACGAACTGATTTTAATCACTATGTATGTGTGGTTAAAAAATGCATTGGAATTTTTTTACTTGGAACAAGGTAATAATTAATTCAAGTTCAGAACAATCATAATTTTCTGAAAAAATTATTATTGTTTATAACTGTTTTCTCTTATAGTCATGCTAGACATTTGGCATGTTTTCTGAAATTATTAACTTTGATTTAATTTTTAAGTTATAAACAAATAATAAGTAGACAATAGAAAGAATTATTTTTCAAACAATCTTTTTTTTTGTGAATACATTTTTCAGAAATAACGCAGTTATTTGAAACATTCTTCACGATTTCCATAAGGATCACATTAAATATAAATTTTCCTTGAAGAAATTACTGAGAGCCTCTTTGCTTCAATTGATATCAATATTTGTTATTTGTTCCTAACTGAAAAGACAACAAATTGTTTAAACAATCACGCTTATCACTTTGCTTGAATCTCGCTCAGTGAAAAGTGGACAAAAACTTAAAAATTTCCAAAAAAAACGCAATTTTTTAACATTATCAAAAAATGGTATTGTTGGAAATGATTACGAATTGCTTCAAAAATTCTTTTTATTATCTTGAATTAATTATTACTTCCTTTTAATCAAGAAGCTGACCAAGAGTAAAAACTTTGAGAAAAAAGGCAATTTTCTAGCATTATCTATGTAAGAAAATATTATTATAAATAATAATAAATTGTTTGAGAAATTATTTTTGTTAAATTTAATTGACTATTGCCTTGATTTTACTGAAAAGTATTTGTATTTGAAACAATTTGTATTTGAAAAACCGAAAAAAATCATAATAAGCAGCGAAGACTTGTAAAACTCAATTTTTCACTTATGGTGTTTCTTTGGGGCCCTATATAAAAGAGACTTATGGGGTGATATTTAAAAAAAAATTATTTATTATTATTCTATAGCTAATTTTGAAGATGATCGTTGTGTTTTCAATTTGATTTACCTAATATTGACGATTCTGAATGAAAGTTGTTATGTCCTAACAGAATCTTTCAAAAAATATTTTTTGATATTGTGAAAAAATTTAATTAAAAAAAATTGTTTGAAAAGAAACTTTTAAAAAAATTGGGTAAACAATTTTTATGAGAAAAAATGTTGGAAACAATTGTTGAAAAAAAATTGTTGAAAAAAATTGAATGAAAAAAAATGTTTGAAAAAAAATTGTGTGATAAAAAATGTTTGAAAAAAAAATTTTTTCGATAAAAAATATTGCTGGAAAAATATTTTGGCGCTTATGTCCTATTGCTGTGCCAAATGTTGGCCTTTATGCCCTTTTGTATGACGAACCGACGGACGGACACTGGACCGAAACTATGCTATGAAACCTTAAAAAACGCATTTATTTTTCTGTGTGATAATCAAATAAAAAAAATTCCAACGAAGTAGTTAAATTTTCAACCTAATGGATGAATTTTCAACTAAAAATTTAGACATATAAAAGAGAAAATTTGTAAAAAATGAAATAGTTAAATTTTTACTTGAAAAATTAATTTTTAATAAAAAAACAAATTTGCAATCGAAGAAATAAAATTTCAACCGAAAGATTAATTTTCTACTAAAAAAGAATCATTTTTAACAAAAATACATGAAGTTTGAAACCAAAAAGAATAATTTTCTATTAAAAAAAGACACATTTTTGATGAAATAGATGAACTTTCAACTAAAAAAGATAAATTTGTCACAAAAAATAGAATACTTTAATTTTCTGTTTAAAAAAATCAATTTCTAAAACAAAAACTAAATTTCAACTGAAGAAATGAATTTTCAACTAACAACTAATAGTTGAATTTTCAATGAAAAAGGATTAATTTTTAACAAAATACATGGATTTCCAACCAGAAAGGTGAATTAGTCACCAAGAAGATTAATTTTCTACTACAAAAAACTCTTCAACAAAATGCCGAATTTTATAATCAAACAGTTGAATTTTCAACCAAAGTAGATAAATGTTCAACCAAAAATGAAAAATGTAATTCTTAAGTGAAAAAAAAAATATTTTTCAAAGTAATGTCCACAAAATAGTTAAATTTTGAAAAAAAAGAAGATTTTTAAACTAGAATGATGAACCATCAACCAAAAGATATTAATTTTCTACCAATAACTGACCCTTAAACCTTTCTTAACAGGATATAATTTCCAAAAAAAAGCAGAGATTATCTTCAAAGTAACTAAAATTAAAATTCCAAGTTCGCGAATTTCTCAAATATTTCAAAATATTTTTAAATCATTTAAAATATTCTCCCAAAATTATTTTATCAAAATAAGAAAAAAAAATCATTTCCCCATGTGACTTCAGAAATTTTTTTTATTCTCCTGAAACCTTTTAAAATTTTTAAAAAGCCTCCCAACTTTTTTTCTGAAATCTTGAAAAATCTATATCTGGAAAACTGTCGAATAATAAAATTACGGACAATTTATAGTATCATCGAATTCCGAAATTCCCGATAATAGATCATTCCCGAAATAAAATTGCAAAAGTATAAAATATCCGGAAATATAAAATTTGGGAAGCAGTAAGATTTCTGAATTGTAAAATTCCCGAGAACAAACAATTAAAAATTTCTTTAATAATTAATACAGTAAAAATATTTTATGTTTCATTATTTATTTCGAAAATTCTTATTTTTGGTTTGGGAATTTAATAATCTGGTAGAAAATTCAGTTATTTTTTCGAAAGTCCAACTACTTTGTGCAAAGTTCAATTCTTTGATTGGAAATTTAACTATTTTGTTAAGAAATTTGTTTCCTTTTTTTCAATTTTTAATTATAAATAGAAAATTTATGTAATTTGTTGAAAATTTATGTTTTTTTGGTATATGAAACTTTTCGTATATAAGATTATTTATTTGCAAATTTGTGTAAACGATTATCATTTCGGACGCCCTAATTCTAAAATACATAGTTCAACATGTAATATGAAAAGCTTGAAAATAACTTAAATCTGTAAATTTGTAATGATTCTATCGTAGAATGGCTTAAAATGATATGATTTTGAAGATTTAGGGGAAACGACCCTAAAGTAGATAGGAAAAAATTCAGCAGGATTTAACTGCATCAGTTATCTGGTTTCTGGTATGGCTCCTGGTAAAGTCAGAATACTCAATTCTGGATAATTATAATTTATCATTAGTATACTTACAATGAAAATCAATTTATTAAGTAAATAATCATTGAAACTATGATTATTTAAAAAAAACGCAACATTTTAAATTATTGACATTTTCCTAATCTCTGATATTTCGTAAGATTGGTACAGCAGAAAAGTACCGCTTTTTACATGTCCTTAATCCTAAAAATTATATGTTTCCCGAAAGGCTCCTTAAAATACAATTGAAATTTATGAGCTTTTTATTAATCAATAATTCACACTATTTTTTTAGTTCATTATTCATAATAATTTGAATTTAAAAACTTCACGAATCAAAATAAACAAACACAACCTTCAACTCAAAACAACTGTGAGACAGTCGCAGAGCTGCCAATTTCAACAGAGACAGTTTTTGTAACTTTGCGATTACTTACTGATGGTTATCTACTGTTGGAAAACTTAATATCCAATTCAAAGACTTCTAATATTTATAGATATTGAAGAGAGAACACTTTGTATTGACAAATATTGTTCATTAAACTTCAAGCTTTGATCCTAATCTAAAAACCTGTCATAAAAATGTTCCATTAAGGTAAAAACTATGAATAGAGAAGAGGTGAAATTTTTTTATCAGGTTGAATATAAATATTTTGCTCTTACTCATCAATTAATTATAAAATTTCAATGAAACTTCGTTAGAAGATATAGTATCCTTGCTGAAACGTTATACTAACAAAAGTAATGAACATTTTTCTTCAGTTTTCCAGTTAATTAAAATTTTCTACTGTAAGTCACTATCTACTGTAGGATGGTTTCCCCTACACATTTATTGCCAACAATCATTTCATTGGAAATAATCAAAACTGAACGCAAATTAAAGCATCGAAGCTGGAATTATGTTGAAGTTTAAACTTTTAGAAATTGAGGTTTAAAAATTTTTAATTCAATAATTATCAATTCAAACGCTTAGTAATTTACATTATCAAATAGAAGTTTTCAGTACATTTTAATTTGACAATTTTGAATTAAATTTGAATTGACATTAAACGAACGAAGAAACTTCCAGTCACAATTTTTATCAGAAAGTAAATAAAAACGATGTAATCTGTTCAAGAACATTGACAATAATGTGTAGCCTCGAACTGTCAAATACTCATCCAAATAGTTTAATTTTCGAATAACAAAAAATGTTTTCCTACAAAGCTCTGAAAATTTCAACGCAAAAATATTAATTTCCAATATAAAAGTCAATTCTGAATCAAACATTAAAATTTTTCACGAAATAGTTCAATTTCCAACCCAAATATACAAATTTTCAACAAAAAAGTTCATTTTCAACCGAGTTGTAGTTAAATTTTCAACCAAGTAGTTTAATTTTCAAGCAAAAACGATTAATTGCGTTGGAAGTTTTTTTTTATTATTGTTCACCATCAAGTACGACTAATTAAAATAATTATTTTTTAATTTCAACAAAATCATTCCTTGAATTCGCCTAGTTTAACAATTTTTTCTAAGTAGAAAAATATTCTACCTAAAATTTCTTCAGATTAAATTAGAGTAATACGATATAATTCCATATTTCAGAAAAACTTATTGCTACTTTTTATGTATTGTGTCATTTTTCGTAATTTTCTAGCTTCTGTTATCAAATACAAAGTTTTTTTCAATAAATAAATGAAACAATGATAAATAAAAATGTTTTTTCGGGTTTCAATCGTGTGCGAAACTATGAATGTTGCCGACGTTTTGTAAACATTGCAGTTCACTTCTGCAGGGCTGACCTGAAACTGAAGTTTTAGGTTATGTTGTTCTTATATTTATTGTCTAGGATGCCTGTGATTGGCCAGAGCGCCCCATGGTGGCGACTGGTCGAACTTGATTGACTAATCAATTCTTTTTTTAAAAACCCGGGAGGACGGAAAGCCAAATCGGATTGGTATTATATCCATTGTCCCTATTGATGTTATTAGGGTGTTTCAAGATTTCGATTGCTTCTCAATGTTTCCTTGGGAAAATATTGTACGTTTTTGCGATGACGGATGTTTTGTCAAATGAAGTGCTCTGTCCTGTTTCGATATGATGCTCAGCTAGTGCTGATTGCGTGGAATGTTTTAGCCTGACTTTACTCTCATGTTCCTTTACACGTTGGCTCACAGCTCTCCCGGTTTCTCCAATATAGACTTTCCCACAAGAACAAGGGATTTTATATAGTCCCGGATAACTGGAAGGTGCCTTTTTATCTTTAGGGTTGTTTAGAAGTTGTTCTAATTTCGCATGTGGTTTGAATATGGCTTCGGTGTTGTGTTTGTTGAGGATTCTTCCTATTTGTTCTGTGATACCTTGAATGTAGGGTAGGATGGTGGTCCTTTTTCTCTCTCTCTTTCTTTAGTAGGTTGCGTTGACTTGTTTTTTTTTGATGTATTTTCTTATTGCTTTATTAATTTGTTTGTCCGCATAATCGTTTCGTATTAGGATTTGTTTGAAATTTTGTAGTTCCTTTTGTAAGTTATCTTTATCTGTGATGGAGACAGCTCTGCATACAAGGGAGTTGATGACTGATTGCTGTTGAGATGGATGGTGGCGGGAGAAGGCATGCAAGTTTCTGTTTGGATGGGTAGGTTTTCTGTAAACTTCATGTCCTAATGTGTTATCAGATCTTTTGTAAATCAGTACGGCCAAGTAAGGCAATTTTCCGTTTCGTTCAATTTCCATGGTGAACTGGATATGAGGGTGTAATTGATTGATGAAATAGAAGAATTTCTGTATTTCATCTAGTCCATGTCTCCAGATGACAAAAGTCTCGTTAACGTAACGGCACTAAAATTCCGATTTAAGTTCGGATTTGTTGAAAATTGAAGTTTCTAGATTTTCCATAAAAGTGTTGGCTTTTACAGGTGAGATTGGAGATCCCATTGCTGCTCCAGAGGTTTGTTCGTAGAATTGGTTATTGAGAGAGAAATAGGTATTAGTGAGACAGTGTTCTGTCAAAGGTGTGAGATTGGAGGGGAAGTTTGTAAAGGATTTAATAATATCGATTTTATCAGAGATTGGTACTTTTGCAAAGAGAGATACTGCGTCGAAACTCACTAGGATGTCTTGGGGTTGGATGTGAATCTGTTGTATCTTTCTGATAAAGTCAAAAGAGTTTTGGACGTGTGTGATAGAGTTGCCTGTGAAAGGCTCAAGTTTTTTGGCGAGAAAGTGTACTAGGTTGTCAGTTGGTGAGTTTATTGCGCTGACGATCGGTTTGAGTGGAATGTTGTTTTTGTGAATTTTTGGGAGTCCGTAAAATTTTGAAGAGATGGAATTAGTAGGTATTGATTTATATTTTGTTTTGCTGTCAAGTTTTGAGTCTTTTAGGAGAGTTTTTGTTTTGCTAAATATTGTTTTTGTGGGGTTTTTTTCTAAGTTTTTCATATGTATCGTCACTTAGAAGGTCCATTATTTTGGTGTTAAAATCTTCTTTTTTCATTAATAATGTTGTGTTGCCTCTGTCTGCGGGTAATATTATGATGTCGTTATTCTGATTGAGTTCATTAATAGCTGTTTTTTCTTGTTTTGTTAAGTTCAAGGAGGGAAGTTGGGCTTCGCGTAAATTGTTGGCTGTCCTACGTCGTATGTCATTTGCTTTTTCGGGTGGCAGGGTGTATATTGTAGATTTCAAATTACTAATGATTTCTTCTTTTGAGATTTTGGAGGGAGGTACTGCAAAATGATGTCCTTTATATGAGGCTGAAATCATTTAATTGTTGAGGGCATGGTTAAAGATGTTTTTTACTGTGTGCCTTACTGGAAGTAATTTGTCAAATTTTATTTTTTGTTTTTGAGTGCAAGAATCTTTAATCTGTTGGGATTGGTCAAATGATATACGGTTCAATGTGAACCAAATGTCAAATCTGAGAGTGTTTGATAGGAAAAGGTGAAGTTTTAATAGTTTTTTGGAGGCAGTGTGCAAGGCAAATTTGGTATGTTGTATTTTTTCTTTCAAAAGAAGCAAACTTGTTTTATGTAGGATTTATATGGATTTAGATGTTCTCAAATGGTTTTTCAACTGGTCAAGTAAATTGAGTATGTACAATTAAATTATGTAATATGTTTGAGCATACAATGGTGGCTATCATTAGTAGATTTTATTGATTCTATAACAAATTACATCTTCTCTCGTTGGGACACAATTTACAATGAGAAAATTTTCTTCTCTGGTAAGTATCGGCGGTTGGAAAATTATATATAAAAATATTAATTAAGGATAATTAATGAAAATGTACTGAAATTTCTCTCTACATTACAAATTATTTCCGTAAAATAAGTTTTATGCAAAATCACACTCTATGTAAAAAAATTAAGCTCGCAAGTCAACACATTCTTTCCCCGCACGCATGTGTATCTAATCCAAACAATGCACCATAGACAATTTTTTGTTGAGAAGATAGAAAGAAAATTTGAAAATTCTACATTTTCTTCGCTATTTACAATGAAATGAAAGTTCAAACAAACAAAAAGCTCACAGTTCTTTTTAAAATTGAATGCTAAATTTTCCTGAATGAAAAAATCCAAAATCCGTCCCGAATTACGATCTCAAAGTTATTTGGAATCTAGTTTATTGATATGTGTGGGGTGCTAGGTAAACAATATTAATCACATCACCAGTACTTTCTTTCCTGTAGATGATTCTTCGGCGTTGGGGTTGTGGAATATCTTCATAAATTGTGTTGGCTGGCAGTGGCTCATAGATACCCAAGATTTCCTGCTCTTCAGGCCACATTCGTACCAATCGTACATGGGAACTAACAGTGATTCTTACTAGGAACTTATATGAAATGAATCTACGCCCGTCTCCAAAAAAACCAGCTATTGGCTCAAGTATACGTCTGGTGTCCGTGCGACCAATAATTCTATCACCCTGTTTTACTACATATAAATCATCGACCACTGGATAATACGTCATTGTGTCACGTACGACTCGTCCCCTTGATTTCATCCATGTAGTTTCGTATTCGGTCAAAACACCAGGAAGCTGTTGTGGTGACATTCGAACAACTCTATAAGGACGAAAAGGATTTTCGACCCGTGGGCAAACTGGAACAGCGGAAAAAAGTTTTTCATGAACATAAATCTTGTAGTTATTCAATACACACTAGAAAGGAAGATTGAAAAAGTTCGAGTCGGAATATAATTTCTTGCGGCCGTGAATATGTTGCTCATAGGGGAAAAACTTTTTCTACAGTTACAAGTAGCTGGAATAGGAAGATATTGTCTAGCTACTTGTGCAATTGCGTTGGGATTCTCTTGGATTTTTGTGGCTATCAATAAAGTTATAAGTTGTTGCTACCGTAAATTTTATAATACTGATACTTTTATATACACTAAGTCACTAAGATGTCCCCGAGATACCTTTTGTTTAAACGGTGAAAAAGTTCTCAGATTACGACTATCTTCGTTATTTTTAGGGTTTCGTAGAAAACCCTTTTGCAGTCGGTTGAGAAAATAACATTGACTAAATTAAGCTCTAATTCTGCTCGTGAGAAAATTATGATTTACTTATTATTTGTAAGGATTATTTCCCTCCACATGCCCAAAATTAGATTTTTCAGCAGTTCAGTCAACATGCAATATTTAAACGGTTAATTTGAAAATTTCATAGTAATTTGACTAGATGAAATGTCAGTGCGAAAAGGATTCTTAATTCGCATAAGAAGTTTTGTATAATTTTTCTTATTGAAAGGAATTATTTGTACATCAAATTTTAAAAATTTCAAATCTAAGATATAAATCAACTTCTAGTAACATATGCTTAATAAATTATATATACATATATATAATAATTATATATTTACCAATACAATTAATGAGGAACCCTGAGGCGAAGACAAGAATTACAACGACGCTCATTTTTTCTGCCTTGACTCCAGAAGAAACCACGCAGACATTTTTGATCGTGGTTTAACTTATGCCTTTCGTAATTATTATTATCAGTACCTGTCTCATGTGCCCTTGTAAATTATTCCACGTCGTGCGAAGTCGACCGCAAAAAATAGGAAAGATTACCAATATGTACAATTTAGAGAATCTAAAATGAATGTTATGTACATAATTGTTATCGGCTATTCTTACTTCACACAACCTACTAAAGAAAGAGAGAGAAAAGCGACCACCATCCTACTCTACCTTCAAGGTATCACAGAACAAATAGGGAGAATTCTCCACAAACAGAACACCAAAACCATATTTAAACCACCTCCGAAAATAGGACAACTTCTAAACAACCCTAAAGAGAAGAAGGCACCTTCCAGTGATCCGGGATTTTATATAAAAGCCCTTGCTCTTGTGGCAAAGTCTATATTGAAAAACCCGGGAGCGTGGTGAGCCAACGTATTAGAACAAAGTTTCTAACAAATATCAGACTCCACAGTCCAAATCGTTTTAGAAATAGATTTTAAGTCGAAATATATCACATTTTAAACAGAACAGTCAAAATTTTAATTGAAAAAGATTGAACTGTGTAAAAAATAGTTACTTTTTCAACCAAATAGTTAGATATTCAACAAACAACAAAAATTGTTATAAAAAAATTGGAATTTTCAAACAAGAAAGATTTTTGAGTCAAGAAAAAAAATCGACCAAAGTGATGGATTTCCAAGTCAAAAAGACAAATTCTTTGCAAAATAATTAAAGTGTCAAATCCAGAATGATAATTTCGAAAAAAATTTTATTTTCAAACAAATGATTGAATCTTTTAGTAAAATAATTGTATCTTCAACCCAAAGGTATGAATTTTCAACAAAAAATAAGAATACAAAATAAAGGTAATTTTCAAACAAGTAGTTGAATGTTTTACTAAAGTAGAAAGGATAAAAACTATTGACAGACTCATAATCACCTTTGCCTTACTTAACTCACGATCAAAATAATTTCTTCAAAATGCGTGAATTCATTGAAATGGTTTTTGTACATTTAAATATAGTACATTTATGTTTTATTAATTACAAACCTTACTAGAAATTTTTTCTAGGAGATTTTTATGAATTTAACCTAATATTTCTTAAACAATTAGCATCATCAATCATATAATCAATCAACACAAACGACAATTTTTTTGAGAGGTTTTTCACAATTTCCAGGAAAATTTGTCAATCACTCCAAAACATATTGAGGACTTTCAGAAGTTTGGAGAACTTTAAAAATATTTCATACATTTCGGAAATATTCTTTCATTTTTTCAAAACTTCTGAAATGCCTAAACATCATTTAAGCTGACTCAAATTATTCCTAAAACTTCAAAAAATCATTTAAAGTTAAAGGAGTGTCGAAAAATGACATATAAATTTCCAAGTTTTTCGGTCAATTTCTGTGAGATTATTTTTGAATTATATTTCCGCATACGTCAAAACTTCATTCATTTCCAAAAAAGGACGAGTTGTGAAACTAAAAGTGCCACTTATAAATGGAAAAGAGAAATCGAGCAAATTTAAGGCCAGAATCGGGAATGGGCAGATGGGGCCATATGAACTCCCATCTAATACTACACTGCAGAAGGCTGGTGACCTCCTCAGTATACAATATTTATCAAGTATGGCTTTCTCGGTTCCAGTTCTGCCCTCAGACTCCCTCTCATTAGCCGAAGTTTGGTGGGACTGACGTTATAACTAGAATCTCCACCCTACGACCACTAACTGCTTAATTTGGACATAATTACGAATCGTAAAATAAACTCGCATGAAAGTGGTGGTTAGGCGTACACTTTGAACAATGGATGATACAAACAATAAAGTAGGTTGGGAATAAACTAAAACTTTGACAGTCGAAAGGTATTAACCCGTTGAAGGTAAAGGTAAAGTTTAAGGCGCTGAATGGAGACTGGGTGTTTGGAATGCTAGAAAAGTGAATGATATTAAAGAAAGAGAATTACTAGAAACTATGCATGCAAGGAAGCTAGATATTTTATGTGTACCTGAAACAAAGAAGAAAGGTGCGACATTCGAAAGATAGAAAATGGGAAGTTGAAAGGCGGACTAGAATTGTGGTCAGGAGTAGATAGTAAATCACATAGCAGTCAAGGGGTCGGTTTGATTATGAATGAGAGAGCAAGTCAGCATCAGAAATGAAAGAATAGGTTGGCGTCCAACGTTAGGGCACAGACAGGGTGCTAGGTAAGTTTGGGGATCCATCAGGAAAAAATGATAACGGGGAAAAATTAGGTTGCTTATGCTCAGAAAAGGGCCTATTTATTACAAATTTTGTTTGAGGCATAAAATGATCCACACGTACACCTGGTGCCAAGAAAATAACCGGAGTATAATTGAATTCGTTATTGCGGATGAAAGACTAAGAGAACTAGTAAAAGACACAAGAGTCATGAGGGGTTCTGAATCCAATACTCATCATTATCTTCTAGTCTCCAAAATAAATTTAGGGTGGGGATAGAGAAGAAGGAGAACAAAAAAAAACGAAACAAACGCGAATCCAGATTAAAAATTTACAAAAATCGGAAGTGCGTATAGATTTTATGAAAAAAATAAACAAACGAATAGATAGGGCAACTTCGAAGGCACTTATAAGCAATATAGATATAGAGGGCATATGGACTATGCTACAGGATATCAATGTTAAAACTGCGACTGAAGTATTTGGTACGGCGGTTGTAGGGAAAAAGTCTGGTGATGCATAGTGGAATGATGAAATTGAGTCTGTCCAACAAGAAAAAAAAAGAAGCAGACAAGAGAACGTTGTACATCACAGGTCTTAGCGATGAAGAGAGAAATAGGCTAAAAAATAATTACAGATACGAAAATCAGAAAGTTAAACCACTAGTCAAGAAAAGTAAAGATAAAATCAGAACAGAAGAAGAGAAGAAAATAAAGAACGACTTTGAAGAAAGCAAGAAACTAATATTTAAAAAGATGGAGAGAATTAAAAGTACAGAGTCTGTCAGCATGAGAAATAGCAAAGGTGAATTGCTAATTCTGCAGAAATAAGGGTGAACAGGTTATCGCTGGAGCAAGGTACATCCTCACAAATAAAAACAAATCAAAAACAGCTAAAATGGCCATACATAACTCTATTTTCGTACCGACTGTACTATACGGTAGCGAGACATGGACCTGTCAAGAAAAGGACAGGAGTAAAATCAACGCGATCGGCATGGAACTTCTGCGCATAATATACGGGAAAACAATGATGGACAAAGTGCGAAACGAGACAATCCTCAAAGAATGCGGTACAGGAGATACACTAGTTGACATATGGGAAAGAAATCAGCTAAGGTGGATCGGACATCTTGAAAGAATGAAAGATGAACGACTGACCAGGCAAGTGTATAAAGGTAAAGTAAATGACAGAATGCCCAGAGGTAGACCGCCGAAAGAATGGTTAGAACCTGTGAATGAGACATTAATCCGAAGAGACATAAGAAGTCATAGAAACACAAGAGCTTGCATGAAAAATGCATGGACGTGAAGAGAGCTAGAGAAGTATTTCAGGACAGAAAAGTGTAGCGACAAATCAACTGTGCCTGCTGAGGATGCTTTGGCTAGCGTCAGCTATTTGCAATCAACCACCTCCATAGAGATACCGTGGGAGAACATCAAGTGGGATACCACAAAGAATGAGGAATTGGTGCGTGTCTATTTGATAATTGCGACGTTTGTAACCTCACGCAATAAAGGACACATTTTTAGAACGAAATTTGCTGCAAAGTATCCTCAAATAGAGGCAGTCGCACTGAGAGATCTTATCTCTAAGGTGAGGACATCAGGACTAATCGGCACATCTCAAAAGATCGAGCAATGGAAAATAAACTACAGGTTGATTTTGTCGTGGAAAAACAGTGGCAATGAACATCAGTTTGAGAAAGCTGCGTCACAGGAACAAGCAGCGGCAATTGATGTTCTTTCTGAACCTGGTGATGATCCAGCATCATCACATCCTCCAGGGATTAATACTTAATACACTTAATACAACCAGAGTCAGAAGCAAAGGTTCAACAACCAAGAAGGCGATTAAAATGGACATACCATATGAACAGGGATGCCATGCGCTTTTCTTTGTTGGCAAAGAAAAGTGGGCAAAGTGTAAGGAGAGAACATCATCGACTCTTTTTACTTAAGTACCCAGAACCAGCCCCAAAAATAAAACAGTAGAATCCAGCGGATCAAAAACGCTCACTATCTGTAAACGGATTGCTTTCGGCTACTGAAATAGCTGCCGTCGGAATGGAAGTGGAACAGCAGCTTCCTATTGATGAGCTTCCATTGGAAGATGTGGACAAGGAAGACTTGATTGAAGCTAAAGGCATAGGTGCAAGGAATAATGAACATCAAGTACCGGATGGACTAGAACCACATCTAGACATTATAAACGATGATCTAAACAGTGAAGTCCCAGGAAAACTACAGCACATCGAGTGGAATTTTGGTCATGCTTTAGTAGAGTTCAGGCATGTAGAACCAACACAAAGGCATTCTCTGCCCAAGGTAAACATCAGAAATGATCTGCGTGCACTATTAGAACACCCGAACTCTTTCATACTGTGCAGCTGTGGCAACCGTTAGAACGCGGGGCCACAGAACTAGGCCTATAAATGCAGCCTTTGCCCCAGGAAAGGAACGAGAACCACCACGGAAGATCAGGTTGGGTATGGATGTCCCTTAACTGGGTTCGAGAACAAGTTTAAATACAAAAATAATAATTTCTAACCTTCTGTTCTTGAGTGCACCACAAGCGTGCTAACCCACGTACCCCCTAACACACCTAACCCCTACAAACGAATCCTACCAAACCACAGGCAGGCTAACCCACCTAACCCTGGGAACAGCGAGTCTAGTCGCCTATTTTTTTGAAATAATCACATTCGACAGCACAAGCGTGCTAACCCACGTACCCCCTAACTCACCTAACCCCTAGAAACGAATCCTACCAAACCACAGGCAGGCTAACCCATCAACCCTGGCAACAGCGAGTCTAGTCACCTATTTTTTTTGAAATAATCACATTCGACAGCACAAGCGTGCTAACCAACGTACCCCCTAACTCATCCAACCACTAGAAACGAATCCTACCAAACCACAGGCAGGCTAACCCACCTACCATGGGAACAGCGAGTTTAGTCGAAACTCTACTCCTGTTTTTTTTTTAACTCTACTCCTGTGCCAAGTTTCATGAAAATCGGCGCTGGACGGTAAGTATCCTGAGTCAAACGTCATACTAATATGCTACCCCTAAAGAGTTGAAAGAAACTACCCCTAAGTTGAAAGGACGTGGCTTGGCACGCTTGTGGTTTCGAATGTAATTATTTCCAAAAAATAGGCGACTAAACTCGCTGTTCCCAGGGTTAGGTGGTTTAGCCTGCTTGTCGTTTGGTGGAGGTGGTTTTTAGGGGTTAGCTGGGTTAGGGGGTAGGTGGGGAGGGGTCTTTCAAATCAATTTTATGTGCACTACACTTTAAAATTTGTATAATTCGATTAATTAAGATGCAACAACTATGCTCGTTGCTTAATATCATTTTCACCCCATTCTAGGGGTGTTTTTTGGCTCTAGCTAAAAATGTATGGGGTATATGAATGTTTTTGACCTTGGATTCGGATTTAGCGATAAAAACTACATAGGGATGCATGGTTCTGGTTCAGGGATATGAAACTTCATTTTTTTTTGTGTGGCTGTGTTAAGCCTTTTCAACTTTGAAAATATTTGTGCCGTATTAAATCACACATCTTTTGTCTGTTTGAATATAATGAAATTCGACAAATAATTTATTTTCATTTTTCCAACCCAGACGTTTGCTTTTAATTTTTTTTATATTGTAAGATCACTAATATAATATAATTATATAATTAAATAATAATTGGCGGGATATTCTTAGTCGATTTCGTCATCAAAAGTTGGGTGTAACCGTTGAAAAACAACTGAACTCTCAATTTTTTCATGAATATTTTATCAACAATTAATAACTGTCATCAATTAAAAAAATATCATAACAAAGACTAACTGGAAAACATTCTTATTCAATTTCGTTAGTAAAAATTCAGCTTATTCAGCCGACTTTAGCTGAACTCTAAAGTTGTTAATAAAAATTGTTTAAGTGATCAATATTTCTGGTATATTTGTAAAGTAACATATAATAATATGATATCCACACTCTGAATTTGATTATAGAAAATTTTTCAAACAATTGCCAAATAGCATCTGTTTTTAATTAATCGTAGTAAAATATTAATTTCTCTTACATTTCATACTAAAACTCTTGTTTTGAATGAGCTAAACATTGCCACTAAAAGATGATATCAAATAAAATATAAAATCCTCAATTAAATGATTTATCTATGTATTGATTGAATTGCTTCAAATTCCTGTTGGGTCGAAGTCTTATATTAAAATAAAAGTTAAAAATCACTGAGAGTCGATTTCAATTACAATTAAAAATGATTTTAATTTAAATCGTATGGAAGCCAATGTAGCTTGTTTAATTTATGATAAGTAATTTAATTGTATAGTACTTTAAATTCAAGAACACATGTCACAATGAACGCAATGAGGCAATTGGAATAACAGACACATAATGAGCGCGCTATAAAAAAAACTCCTTTTGAATCAATAAAAAATTGAGGAACTTGGCTAATTTCGATTTCACAAATTCTCAATCAATTTCATTTGAATTAAATTACTGATTTACTGAATTTGAAAAATCAAAATTATTTCGTTCAGAATGTTGATGTTTGTTGGTAGCTTCAGGGTCAGATGAATTAAATAAAATTAAATTATGTAATACGTTTGAGCACACAATGGTGGCTATCATTAGTAGATTTTATCAATTCTGTAACAAATTACATCTTTTCTCGTAGGGACACAATTCAATATCCGTCAAATAAAATTTATCCGAAATTACACTCTATGTCAAATACATTAAGCTCACTATTCAACACATTTTTCCCCTACACGCAAGTGTATCTAATCCGAGCAATGCACCCTAGACAATTTTTTGTTAGAAAGCTAGAAAGAAAATCGGAAAATTCGACATTTCCTTTGCTGTTTATAATAAAATAAAAGTTCCAACAAACAAAAAGCTCCCAGTTGTTTTAAAAATTGAATGCTAAATTTTCCCAAATAAAAAATCCAAAATCGGTCCCGAGTAACGATCTAAAAGTTATTTTGAATCTAGTTTATTGCTCTGTGTGGGGTGGTCGGAGAACAATATTAATCACATCACCATTACTTTCTTTCTTGTAGATGATTCTTCGACGTTGGGGTTGTGGAATATCTTCATAAACTGTGTTGGCTGGCAGTGGCTGATGCATACCGAAGCTTTCCTGCTCTTCAGGGTACATTCGTGTAATTCGTGCTTGGAGTTCAGTGATTCTTACTCGGAAGTTATATGAAATGATATGACGTCCGGATGCAAAAAAAGCAGCTATTGGCTCTAGTATACGTCTGGTGTCCGTGTGACCAATGATTCTATCACCCTGTTTTACTACATATAAATCATCGGCCACTTGGTAAAACTCCTTTGTGTCACGTACGACTCGTCCCCATGATTTCATCCACGTAGTTTCGTATTCGGTCAAAACACCAGGAAGCTGTTGTGGTGACATTCGAGCTACTTTATAAGGAGGATCAGGAGTTTCGACCCGTGGGCAAACTGGAATAGCGGAAAAAAGTTTGTTATGAAAATAAATCTTGTAGTTATTTAATATACACCAGAAAGGAGGATTAAAAAATTTTGAGTCAAAATATAATTTATTGTGTCCGTGAATATGTTGCTCGTAGAGGAAAATACTTTTTCCACAGGTGCTGAAGTAGCTGGAATAGCAAGATAGCTACTAGAGCAATTGCGTTGGGATTCTCTTGAATTTTTATGTCTATCAATAAAGTGGTGTGTTCTGTTGCTACCATCAATTTTGCAATACTAATACTTCTGTATGCACTAAGTCACTAAGAGGTCCCCGAGATACCTTTTGTTCAAACGGTGAAAAAAGTCCTCTGATTACGACTATCTTTGTTATTTTTAGGATTTCTTAGAAAACCCTTATGCAGTTGGTTAAGGAAATAATATTGGCTGAATTAAGCTCTGATGCTACTCGTGCGGGAATTATGATTCTAGGAAGTATTTCCCTTCACATGCCCAAAATTAGATTTTTCAGAAGTTCAGTCAACATACAATATTTGAACGGTTTATTTGAAAATTTCATATTAATTTGACTGGATGGAATGTCAGTGCGAAAAAAAGTTTCCAGCGAAAAGCATTAACATGAAACATGTGCAATATTTTCAATAAATTTGAGATAATTCAAAAGTTTCAATTTGAGAGTGCAAGAGTATCAAAAAACACAAATATTTTTCAATTCACACAAGAGGTTTTGTATGATTTGTCTTATTGAAAGGAATTCAATTAAAAAAATCAAGTTCTAGTATTATATGTTTAATCAATTATGTATATTATGATATTTTATATTTACCAATACAATCAACGAGGAACGCTAAAGCAAAGACAAGAGTGCCAACGACCCTCATTTTTGTTCTGTTGACTCTAGAAGGATCTACGCAGGAATTTCTGATCGTGGTTTAACTTACAACTTTCGTACAAGATATTACTTTTTCAATTATTATTATCAGTCGCTATCTCATGTGCCCTTGTAAATTATTCCACGTCGTAAGAAATCGCAGGCAAAAGAAGCAGGAAAGATTTACAATATGTACAATTCAGAAAATCTAGAATGATTATTATGTACGTTATTGTTATCTTATCTATTCTTACTCCACGTGTTTCTAAAACCAATTACCAAACTTTAAAAAAATCCTAATACAGAACGATTACACAAATGAACAAATTGATAAAGCAATAAGAATATACACTCAAGAAAACAAGTCAACACAGCCTACTAAAGAAAGAGGGTGAAAAACGATCACCATCCTACCCTAAATTCAAGGTATCACAGAACAAATAGGAAGAATCCTCAACAAACACAACATCAAAGCCATATTTAAACCACCTGCGAAAATAGAACAACTTCTAATCAACCCTAAAGATCAAAAGGAACCTTCCAGTGATCCAGGATTTGATATAAAAGCCCTTGCTCTTGTGGCTAAGTCTATATTGAAAAAACCGGGAGCGCGGTGAGCCAACGTATAATGGAACATGAGAGTGGTCAGGATAAAATATTTCACGCAATCAGCACTAGCTGAGCATCATATCAAAATAGGACAACCGTCATCACAAAATCGTACAATATTTTTCCAAGAAAACATAGAGGAGCAATCGAAATCTTAAAACTTTCTGATAACATCAACAGGGACAATGGATATAATACCAATCCGATTTGGCTTTCAAGTCAAGAAAGAAAAAAAATCGACCAAAGTGATGGATTTCCACGTCAAAAAGACAAATTTTTTGCAGAATAGTTGAAGTGTCAAATCGAAAATATTAATTTTGAAAAACAAAAGTTAATTTTCAAACAAATCATTGAATCCTTCAGTAGAATAGTTGAATCTTCAACCCAAAAGTACGAATTTTCTGAAAGAAAGAAAAATTTTGCTAAAAAGTTAATTTTCACTTTAAAACATACTTAGAACTTTTAGAAGTTTGGAAGAACTTTAAAAATATTTTATATATTTCGGAAATATTTTTTTATCTCTTCAAAACTTCTAAAATTCCTAAATATCTTTTAAGCTGACTCAAATTGTACCTAAAGCTTAAAGAAATCATTCAAAATTAAAAAAATTACCTTGAAATCTTCAAGATATTTTTTTTCAACATTTTTGAAATCTCTTTATATATTCTCTGAAAATTAGAATTTCCAGATTCTTATTCTAGTTCGACAATTTTGGGAATCTTTCAAAATGTTTCAAAAATAAATCTATCTAGATTGAAAATTAATTTTTTTTATTGAAAATTCAACTGCTTTGAAGAAAATTCGTATTTTCAGGCCTAAAATTCCACAATCTGATACAAAATTCAATTATTTCGTCGAAAGTTTAACTACTGTGTTCAAAATTGATGTATATTGTGAAAATTTGGACTTTTTTGGTAAAAAAAAATTCAATTTTTTTGGTAAAAATGCACTTGTTTGGTTTAAAATTAATCTGTTTTAGTTGAGGATTCAAGTCTTTTGTTGAAAATTCGTCCATTTCAAGTAATCAAAACAGAACTTCAAATTGAAGTACCCAAACTAGAATTCTTTTTAATTTTAAACTTTCAAAATTGAAGTTTGAGAATTTTTTGATTCAATAAATTTCAATTCATACGCTTAATAATTAAAATTATTGAATAGAAGTTTTTAACATGTTTAAATTTAGATATTTTTTCAATTTGAGGTAACATTTTAAGAACTATGGAAACTCCAAGGACAATTTTTATCAAGTAGTAAATAAAACCGCTGTAATCGGTTCAAAACCATTGCCAATTATACGTACCCTCGAACAGTCAAATATTTATTCAACTAATTTAATTTTGAAACAAAAAAATCAAGACAGACAGAAAGAATTTTCTATAAAACAGTTGAATTTTGAATCCAAAAATATGAATCTTCAACAGAAAAATGAATTGTCAACCGAAAGTTCAAATTTTCACCAAATTGTCGAATTTTCTAGCCAAATAGATGAACTTTCCACTAAACAGTTGAATTTTCAACGCGAAAATATTAACTTTTAACAAAAAAATAATAATTTTCAATTCAACTGTTAAATTGTCCGCCAAATAATTCTATTGTATAGAAAATTGTTGAATTTTCAAGCCAAAAAGATGAATTCAGATAAGCTTTTCTGGTATTGTCCAACATTAAGTACGACTTATTACAGAAATTATTTTTTAAATAAATAATTACCTGCTTGGATCCGGCTAGATTGACATTTATTCTTTAAAGTTGAAAAATGTTTTACCTGAAACTTTTCCAGATTGAATGAGAGTAACAGGCTATAATTTTATAGTAGAAAAAAGTTACTTATAATTTTCATGTAATTTGTCATTTTTAGTAGTTTTCAAACTTCTGTTATCAAACATAACATTTCTTTCCACAAATAAATAAAACAATGGCTTGCTCTTCTAACTTACATGCGCTTGCAGTTTTCCGATTTTTTGGAAAAAAATTCACAGTATGAAGAAAAATTTCAATTAGCTATTCACTTGTTAAAAGTTTTTAAAATTTTCAATTCGTGATAAAATTAGATTTCTTGATCATTTTAAAAATCTTCTGAGTTGTTTCGAAATCTCTTCAAATATCCTTTAAAAATTAATTTTTCAAAGTACACAATAATTTTTTTTTAAATCCAGCGATCTGCAGAAAATTCTTTAATTCGTCTTTAACTTACCAGAATTCTAAAATTTTTTTCTCAAGATAAAAGTTCATTTGAGTATTCCCCAGGAACATTGAGAGAACTTTTTCGATTATTGATTCTTGAAGTTTATAAACTTGAGTTTTTTTGTCCTTAAAGTTTCAATTTTTCAATATTAATAATAAGCGAGAAAGACTTTCAGAAATGTCTATAAAAGATTCTGGCAGATCCCAAAAACACTCACAAAGTTCCTTATTGACGCAGTTTGCAATTATGTAAAAATTTAAGAAAAATAGATATAGGATTTTAAAAGTGCTAAAAAATACCAAAATTCAAATAGTAAAATCATTTCAAAAATTACGAAATTATTAAAAAAAAAGAGATTCATAATTTATGATGCGGTTTTTATTACATATTTTAATTTTTAGTATTCTCTAAAGAGATGATTGATCCACAATATTTCTTTCTAAAAAGTTGAACTCATAAACTTCCATTGCTTCCAAATGTGGCAAGTTCATAGTTGAAATACATTTTGAACATGGATTACCTGAATTTTCAATTTTTGTTTCTTCAACGTCTTTTTCTCAAATATGGATTAATTTTTAGGATTGTTTTCTTTGTAAATTTGAAATCTTCCAGAGTAAAAAATAGAAATCTAGCAGCAATTCAGATAGAGTACTAAACCCTAAAAGGCATTCAAATATCATTTCTGATAATTCAATTGGAATTTCAATCAATTTCAATTAAATTGTATCATTTCACATCGAATTCTAGTTGATTTAAATGAAAATGTATTTACTTTGAATGTAAATTCAGCAATTTAAATAGAACGTTCAATAATTCAAGTGGATTTCTAGACAACGTTGAATTTTTTCAACTAAAACTGAATTACAGTAAATTTACATAGAATTATAATCAATTCGGAAATTAAAACTCAATTCTATAAGTTTTTTCCAATGAAGATGCTTGGCTAATCCCTGGTTGTGGATAGGGGGGCCCTGTACGAGAGCTTCTGCTGAATACGGTTACACTACTTAATAAGCAGTCGCGGACAGTGGTCCAGGGATGGTCCCGAAGGAAAAACTCCCAATTCAAGGCGTTAGCAACCGTGCTGAAGACTGCGTGGCACCAGGGTGTGGTGTTCCATACGGTGTCTCTAGGATACCAGGTCGCCTCCTAGAGTATACAGACCTTACCCCCGCACGCGGGGCTCTGCGGGGTGGATTTCTACTTCCCTAGCTACTCGTGGGAATTCAAATGGAGAATAAGGAAAATATAAACAGAAGTGTGTGTGAGGAGATGGGAGGTGAATTGAACGTGGTCGAGGAACTTGACATCAGTCAAAAGACGGATGCCAGACAGGACCTAATTTATGAGAGGGAAAAAATGGAGGAGTGTCGAAAGCTCATCGAGTTGAACGGAGTTGAACGGTTTGTTGGTGGTGATGCAGAATTTCTGTAACACCAAGAGAAACATATTCATGCCAGTCAGGCATGGACTGCAGGAGGCGCGGCGGATAATGACTCAACTCAAAGTCAAGATGAAATAGGCGAAGTATGGTTACCAGGGTGCAACCAAGGGCGTCGGACAGATCATCGGCCAAAAATTTGCCGAGTATAAGGCGGATACGAAGAGAGACACAGGCCACAGCGGGACTCAAACTGAAGAAGCTATGGATGCTGCCACGCCCCCAACCGGGAAGCGAGAGAGGGAGCCTTCTATGAGCCCCGTTGAGGCTGGTGACCCCAGAGAGAAGGCGAATAAACCGAGGAACCGCACTACCGCTGTGGCGTCCTCGACTCTGAGGTGTGAAGATGTAGGAGCACCTGCTTCTGCATCGAAAACCACCAGGAAGAAGGTGTCAAAAAGGAGATTTCCACCCGGAGCTGTCTTGATAAGACTAGCCGAGGGAACCAGCTATGCGGAGGTCCTCAAGGACCTAAAAAAAAAGGTGAAACCGGACACCCTTGGTGTCAGAATCAAGGGTGTCAGGGAAACAAAGAAGGGGAAAATCCTCATCGAGGTAGTCCCTCGCACGTAAGTGGAGGTCCTCGACTTGGACACTACGACCGACGAGGAGGAGGTAAAGAAGGCCGTACGAAGTCACTTTGACGATATTGACTCGGACACCGTGAAGGTGAACATGACGTAGAGGGCCTTCAGGGGACACCTTGAGGCCTACGCCGAGCTTAGTGACAAGCTAGCGTCGCGGTTTATCCAGACAAGGCATCTAAAGGGGGGATGGATGTCCTGTAGGGTCCGGAAGAAGACGGAAGTCGTGCTTCCTCTCCGCTGCAACGGAAGGTGAGCCCCGGACTGATCATCAGCCGTGGACGATGAGATGCAGGGCGTTTCGAGAGGCCCGGGTTGTAGTAACACCACACCACTGAGGACGATGCGTGCATCCTGGTTGGGCGTAAGGAGGTGAAATGCCAAGTTGGCGCTAAACATTGGAAGCCGAATCACGGCTTAATTCCCTTACCCCCATGTTCCTGAAGTAATGCGAAAGCGGATTCCAGGAACATGGGTGGGCGGAAAGAGGAGGTGAGTGTAGTGGGTATTACCGTCTTTAGGTCGAATCCCACACTCAGTGCGTAAATGCATTCTCACCTCCTATATAAAAAAACATACATCTGCATGGAACTTGTTAAAACACTTTGGAATTGGAAACGGGGATCTAGGAACTTAATAAAATATTTTGGAGTTGGAAAAGGGATCCACATACACCCTGAACTTTTTGAAACACTTTGGAGTAGGAAACGGAGATCTAGGAACATATTGAAATATTTTGGAGCTTGAAAAGGAATCCACATACACCCGGAACTCATTGGAATACTTTGGAGTTGGAAACGGGGATCCGGAAACTTATTGAAATACTTTGGAGCTGGGAAAGGAAGACATATACACCCGGAACTTATTATAATACTTTGGACTTGGAGAAGGGATCCATATTCATCTGGAACTTATTAAAATACTTTGGAGTAGGAAAATTGTCTATTGTTTCCAATGAGCTTGCGTCACCACGGATGCGATCGCGAACGAAACTTAGAGTCTTCAAGCCGATAAAACCATCGACGAATTTTCGAACATCGTCCAGAGTTTGGGATCGCCTATCTACCAAAGCGTGTTACATTGCCTGGAACAGGTGATAGTTGGATGTGGCCAAGTCTGGAAAATATGCCGCGTGCTGGAGAACTTCCCAGCCCAATTTTGAAATGGTTTACTAAATCGGGCGAGCAACATGAGGTCGAGCGCTGTCATGGAGCAGCGTAACTTTTCGGCTTCCTTGCCCAGTAAATGTCATGAATGTATGTCTCATCAAGTACCTCGTTCAGTTTGATTCATTGTCTTCCGTAACGTTTTGCAGTAACTGATTGACCTGTTTACAAAAGTTCATAATAGAGATCATATCCCAAGGCCATTTATTGGGCAAGGAAGACGAAAAATTATGCTACTCCATGACGCTCGACCTCATGTTGCTCGCCCAACTTAGCAAATCCAAACTTTGGCTGGGAAGTTCTCCATCACGCGGCATATGCACCAGACTTGGTCTCATCCGAGTATCACCCGTGCTAGTCCATGCGACGTGCTTTCGTAGATAGGTGATCCCAAACTCTGGACGATTTTCGAAAATTCATCGACGACTTTATCGGCTCGAAGACTCCAAGTTTCTTTCGCGATGCCATCCGTATGTTACCTGATAGGTGGCGCAAGGTCATCGGAACAATAAACAATATTTCGAGGATTGAAGATCCACATGCATCCAGAATTTATGGAAACACTTTGGAGTTGGAAACGGGGATCTAGGAACCTAATAAAATGCTTTGAAGATGGAAAAGGAATCCCTATACAACTGGGAATAATGACCATATTTTGGAGTTGCAAAAGGGATCCACATACATCTGGAACTTATCAAAATACTTTGAAGTAGGAAACGGCGATACGTGTAGTAAGTGTGACGCTTAAACAGGAATACATTATTACAGTCTTGTGATTTCAGCAACAACATATATAGCGTAATATAATCATTTTTCATTCATATAATCTGATATAACTTTCCTTAACACAAGTCAGTTCGACAGATCTTGATGTCTGACAGATTGATGTCAGTTGCTGGCACATGTTGGGTTTAACCGATGGGATATTGTTTGGACTTTAGCTGTTTAAGAATTGATTCTGTGGCTGACTTTGAAACGTTTGTCTGTGGAAGTGATGCCCGGGAATGACTGTATTTTCAAAAAACTGACGGGGAAGATATGCCCTCCTATAGGCTGGTCACATCATTGAATATTCAATCGATTTGTATAAAAATTCAAGGTTTAAGCTCAAATGCTACTTGTCAGGCAATTATGATTCACTTATGATTTCTAGAAATTATTCCACATTTTATGTCCGAAATAACATTTTTTAGCAGTTTAGTCAACATGTAGGCTACAATATTTAATTGCTTTAGCTACCCAGGAAACGAAAATCCATCACTTGTTTCGAATTGTTTTCGAAGTCATCTGAATAGCGTATTTGTCGCTAGAATTCCAGATTGCCGCAGATTGATTTCTGACAGAATGTTACTCATTATTATTTTTGTGAAAGAAATATATGCCGCAAAATCTCTCACATCCCCTAAAAGTATAATAGTAAACGGAATCTAGTAGAATAATTTATAAATTTCGAAAATTATGTGAAATATGGCAGCTTAACTTCAAAAGAGTCGGTCTGGTTCAAAAAGAGTGAAACCGATATAATACGACCGTGCTTGAAATGGACATTGTAGTTCATTTCAGATTCAAAGTCATTCGAGAAACTGACCGAATCACATAGTCATTCAGTTTTGAAAATCCCAATCTGTAATTGACAGATACGCAATTCACGGAGTCGCCTTTTCAATGGTTTCTTTTTTTCTTCGTAAGAATTGCGTTGCCATTCTCTTGGATTTTTGTTTCTATCAATAAACTTGTAAGTTTCGTTTCTACAATAATTTTTTCAGTACTAACACTTTTGTATGCACTAAGTCAGTGAGAGGTCCCCGAGATACCTTTTATTCAAGCGGTAAAAAAAAGTCCCCTTATTACATAATAATAATTTGACTACATGAAATTTCAGTGTGAACAAAGTTTCCAACGAACAGCATTAACATGAAACGTGTGCAATATTTTCAATAAATTTGATATAATTCCAAAGTTTTAATCCAACAGCACAAAAGTATCAAAAATCACAAATGGTTCTCAATTCGCATTAGAGGTTTTGTATGATTTGTCTTATTAAAAGGAATTATTTGTATATCCAATTTTCAAATCTAAGATATGAATCAACTTCTAATAATATATGTTCAATGAATTACATATATATATATTATAATATTTTATATTTACCAATACAATTAATGAGGAACGCTAAAGCGAAGACAAGAGTGCCAACGACCCACATTTTTTCTGTCTTGATTCTAGAAGAAACTACGCAGAAATTTTTGATCTTGGTTTAACTTATGACTTCCCTACGAGATAATTACTCTTTTAATTATTATTATCAGTCGCTATCTCATGTGCCGTGTAAATTATTCCGCGTCGTAAAACATTTTGGAGGCCAATTTAGTGAATCTTAAAATATCAGTTCTATTTGCTCCACGTGTTTCAGAGAGTTAAGAAAACTTTCGTAAAATTATGAAAATTTAAAATAAAGTTAAATTTATGACAAAAAAAAACATCACGTGCGTCCTAAACTACGACCCAAGACAGATTTATGTGTAATCATCTTCGGTAAACGTTAACTGAAATTGAAATCTTACACAAAGCAAATAATTACTCACGCGCATGTTTCGTTTTTTTTTAATTTTCAATTTATAAGTGACATTTTTGAATTTTAATGTTTCAATAACAATGCGAAATCCTTTAATTGTAGTGTTTCAACCTAAAATTGTTTAAAAATGATATAATTTTGAACACTTAAAAAATTTGTTGATTCATTCTTCAAATTATATTATTTCCTAAAACGCATTCTCTTCTTTACCTGCTTACATTGTTTAAACAAATATAAATTGTTTAAATAACGACTCATTATGTAAAAAACAAAACATATCCTTACCATTCAGAAAATCTATCACTTATATCCCAAAAACAATAATTTTCCACGATTTTAAGAAGAATATAATTCTTAAACAAATAAGAGAGAGAGAGAGAGAGAGAGAGGCTGAGACTGAAGGGCTCCTTTCAGTGGGTAAAGAGAGGCGAATCTCCGGTCTGTGACATGAGCTCGGACATAAGACACAGCGCGTGTGTCAGAGGCTTGCGTTACATTTTTTAGCTGTTAAGAAATCTCTAAACGATATTGTCGCTTTCGATTATGACGATTTTCGAGAGTAACGCTTGGTAACGCTTGCTTACTGTAGGCCGCTCATATCCGCCTTTATCTGCGCATGTTCGAATTGTAACATAGTCGATTGGCTGCGCCTGTATTTTAATTCCCAACGAGGACACGAACTAGAACCAATAAGCGCCATTCAGTCGAAGCATGCGCATGTCAAGGTGGTCTTTTCGAGATCACTGTGGGAATTAGTAATCGAATCGAATCATAGTTCGCGTTTTATAACACGACACATGTTTTTTTCGTATTTAGTAATGCGCGGCTCAGTTTTGCCAACCGTTGCACGGTAAAGTCTGTAAAAGGAGAAATACGTGAAATATATTATAAGGTGAGTAATGAACCATAACCTCAATTGTGATGGTAGTCTGTTTCTCAACTTTTTACGCAAACAAGAAATTTTCAAATTAATCATTTTTACGCTCTGTAACTGTGATTTCTATTATTTAATTATAGTTATCATATTCAATATCATTTGTGAAACTCGTGTACGTTTCGGTTCTACTTCCCCTATAGAATTGAAATCTCCATTTCCTTATAGTGACACATTCAAATAACTATTTTTACATTCTCATTCTAATGAGAAGGTATTAGTTTTATGTAAAATTTGACTTTTTCGCTTTTCATCAAATCTTCACGTTTTGAGACCTCCTAAGTCAGAAAAAACGATTTTTACGGAGGTGTCTGTCTGTCCGTCTGTCTGTCTGTAGTATCATGTAAGCACTATAACTTTCGAAAGATTGATCAGATTGGACTGTGCTTTGGCACACTTCTTCATGGCCTACAAAGAAAGAACGAGTTCGGTAACCAGTTATCTTGGATGAAAATTCAAAAAGTGAGCACATTTTGAAAAATTTTGAAGCCAATTTTTTTAAAGATTTGAAAATTCTATGTACGCACAATATAAAAAAAAAAGTCAGAAGGAGAAAAATGTTGCTTTTTGAATACCTTACAATATTTTCATAACAACTTTTTGAATTTTTTGAGGAATCAAAAATTCAAATTTTGATCGCACAAAAAAATAATGAAAAACCAAAAATTCCATTTTTCTGTCAAACTATGCAAGATAAGACAAAAGATGATTCGATCAAAATTGTGCAACTAAAAAAGATCTGCAAATTTGTTATGAATCATTTTTCGATAGGATGCGTATTTTTTGTTTTATTCATGAAAATAACATTTGCAAGCAACGAAAACAGATGATTGAACAAAAATTGTGCATTCAAAACATATATACAAAGTTGCAATCAATTTTTGTTGTAAGAATGTATTCAAAATGAAAAAAATAATAACTTTTTTGAAAAACAGCACAAGCTAAAATAACATTTTAACTAATAAAATTTGTCGCCTGAATTATATCATTATTCTTCATTTGAAATCAAATACAAATTTAGGGTTCAAATTAAGTATTTTGACACTTTTAAGGGGCACTCCTATTTAAAAAAAAACCCCCGATACTTTAAGAAATTGATTTTGATAATTTAAAGGGATTTCAAAGAAGTTTAAAGACTATAAGGTATTTTTTTAAATTCAAAGAATTTTCAAGATCTTCAAACAGTTGCAAGGAATCTCAAAAGATTTCAAAGAATTTCAAATATTTTCAGGTATTATAAAATATTTTCAGGAATTTTTAATTGATTTCACTAATTTAAGGGGATTTCAGAGGATTTAAAAAATTTCAATTGATTCTAAAATATTTCAAATTGATATATTGTAGGAAAATATTTGAAAGAATTTCAGTAGATTCCAAGGAATTTCTCATTTATTTTAATAATTTGAAGGAATTTTGAAAGACTGGGAATATTTTAGGGTATTTAAAAAAAATCCAAAGCATTTGAAAGAGATGTCAATAATTTCAATGAATGCGAAAAGATTTTAAAGAGTTTGAAATATTTTAGGATATTTTAACAGATTTCAAGGAATTTTCAACCGATTTTAGTAATTTAATTGATTCAAGAGGATTTTTGATGGAATTTTTTCGAAATTGGGAATATTTTAGGATATTTTAAAAGAATCTAAGGTATTTCCAAGAGATTTCAACAATTCGAAGGAATTTCAAAAAAATTTAAAGGACTCGACAAATTTTAGAGGTTTCTTGAAGGATTTTTCATTTGATTTCAGTTCTTTAATTGATTTCAAAGGATTTTCAATATTCAAGAGTAATTTAAAAGTTTCCAAGGCATTTTCGAAAGTTTTAAAATGCCTTAAGTGATTTTCGAAGTTTTAAAAGGCCTTGAAATATTTTGGGGAATTTCTAATGACTCCAAAGAATTTTTTATTTGAATAATTTGAAGGAATTTCAAAGGATTTGAAATATTTTAGGCTATTTTTTAAATTTTTATTTGTTTTTAAAGATATTTAAAAAGTTTTAGGGAATTTTAAGAAAGTTTCGAGAACTTGAAAACTTTTAGACTATTCTAAAAGATTCCTAGGAGTTTTCAATTGATTTCAGTAATTTAATTGATTTCAGAGGATTGGGAATATTTTAGAGTATGTTGGAAGATTTCGAGGCATTTTCGAAAGCTTTAAAAAGTTTCAACTTTCAAGTAATTTAAAAATAATAAAAATAAATATGTAAGGAATTTGAAATGACTCCAAGGCATTTCCAAGAGATTTCAATAAATTTGTGGAATTTCAAAAAATGGTAAAGGATTTGAGAACTTTAAGAGTATTTTAAAAGATTTCAAGACATTTTCGTAAGCTTTAGAAAGTTTCAAGTGATTTTTAGAGAATCAAAGGATTTCAATAATTTGAAAGAGTTTTGAAGGATTGGGAATATTTTCGGGTGCTTTTCTAAATCGCCAGGGATTTCGAAGAATTAAAAAAAAAACAAGGAATTCCAAAACATTGTGAAGGATTTCAAATAGCTTAGGGTATTTTGAAAGATCCTAGGAATCTTTGAATGAATTTTAGTAATTTAATTTTACTTATAGGATTTGAATTATTTTATCGTATTTTAAAAGATTTAAAGCATTTTCAAGAGCTTTATAATGTTTCAATTAATTTCCAAAGGTTTTGAAAGGATTTGAAAACTTTAAGAGTATTTTAAAAGATTCTAACGAATATTCAATTGGTTTCAGAGGATTTGCAATATTTTATTAAAAAGATTCTAAAGCATTTTCAAGAGATTTGAAAAAATTCGCATAGGGTATTGTATCAAAGAGTTTTCTAAAATTTCGAAAGTATAGATCGAGTTAACAGGATCTATGCCAGGTTTTAGGGTATATCAAAAGATTCCAAGGAATTTTCAATTTATTTCGGTAACCTGATACGATTTGAAATGATTAAAAATATTGTAAAGTATTTTTAAAGACTTTAATGTACTTCCAAGATATTATTAATTTTTTAAGGAATTTTAAAGGCAACATTAACGTTAACATTAAAATTTGAATGACTAAGAGAAATAAACAAATTTTTCTGGAAGTTTAAAGAATTTGTTTTCAACTTCGGAACATATGAAACTATTTCATAGGACTTTCCGAAGATTTCCAGCATTTAAGAAAATGCTATAAAACTTCATATAATTTCCCGGGATTTCATAATATTTTCATGTACTTTAAGGAATTCATTCACAAGAAGTGAGTGATTTTGTAGGTTTTCACAGATTTGTAGAGATTTTCAAATATGTTTTGCAATCAATTTGAATTCAACCTGAATTGTTACTAATTAATTCAGAATTATTTTATTATGTCTTCCGAATTTTATTAATTTACCTGAATTCGTTTAAATTAAATCAATAATTCTATTCAGTTCAATGGATATTTTTTTAAATTTTCAGTTTGTGTTCAATTCGTCTTGAAGTGTTTGAAACTCATTTTGAATTCTTTAACATATAATCAAATTCTTTTGATTTCCCTTGTATTATCCAAAATCACTTATTGCTGCGCACTCACGAGATGTTTTCTGGAAATCCGCTTTTCGACAACTTCGCATTCAAAACACAATACTTTCGAATAATTTTCAATCCGACGTTTTTTGTAAGGCTTTGATTTTTTCGGTTTGAATTGGTCACTATTTTCAAATAAATTAGGCTGTGGCCGCCCTCAGAATAATAAACTACAAATTCAGGCTTCGGGCTCAAAACACGCTATTGACACTATCTAACACTTTTTTCCAGCGATGACGCTGTTTTGCTACTATTTTGAAAAAATACACTAAAGACACTATTTTCAAATCAAAAACACGCATTTATCAACCAAGATAGATTTTTCAAACAATAAAAAATTGACAGATTTTTGCAGAAGGAAAACAAATTTTGTTTGAAAAGTTTTTGTTTGATTTACTTTTAATGAGAAAGATATGTACTGTACCGTTTATAAAGGCCTGGAAAGTTCTATCGACAGTAAAATACATTTTACTTTTTCGTAATAACGTGCATCATTTTTGATAAGAATTAGAAAATTAATTTTTCATGAAAAAAATTCACTACATCTCTCAATACATGATAAAATATTAGCGGCGAATGGATTACTATAGACTATAGAGTATAGACGGGAATAATTGCCGAGCAAATAGACAATTTAAAAATTTGTTATCATATATTTCTTAAAAACTGAAAGATTGGTGATTACTGCCATGAAAAGGAGCTTCTTATTGGAGGCTACGTACATCATCCTGTAGTGCCTTCTGATTATTTTGTACACATATTTTGTAACATTAATTAAATATAAATAACATAGGAAAAATAAGTATGTGCTTTATTCTTTTGCATAAAAATAATTAATAGGCGCGCGCAAGACTACTAGTATACATTATAGTTGTTTTCCTAACATTAAAAAAGTTTTTCTTATATCAACAAAATAAACAACATATTTTTTCAATTTATAAATCGGTATTGATAGATCATAAGAGGTTGTAGAAGGTTCATCAATAGGTCATTCGACGTGTCTCGAAGACGCAAACAAGTATGTCGAATACAGTACTGTAGTACTCCTAATAGGAACAGAGTTTTTCTCATATAAACAGAATACACCAATTTTGTTTAAACTTCATACATTGGTACTGGTCGGTCATAAAAGGTTCACTAATAGGTCAATCGATGCGTCCCAAGGACGCGAACCAACACGCTAGATGTCGTATTGTTGTATATTAAATATCAAAACAGTTTTCCTTACATAAACAATAACATAACATTTTTCTTTTTAAATTTCTAATTGCAAGAAAAAACTGCTTCTAGATGGTCGATCTACCTCAAAATCCTATCAGACCTGGATATAAATCCGAGCTACACTGCATCCAAATTTCATGATCGTAGCTCTTTCACACGGAAAAAAATGAAATGTCTACTGATGCTAACTACAGTTAGCTGTCGAGCAGTTAATTGTGGTTGATAAAAAGTTTGCTGAGAAAGTTAACAGTTTGCTGGGACAGTTAAAAAATGTTAGCTGCAATCGAATTTGAAAATTTGCATTGGACTCCTCAGCGTATTAAGAGTTGTAGCTAATCATTTGGCTTTTGCTGCTAAACCCGTTTACTCTCCTAGAAAATCTCAAAATTCGTACTCATAGCTTTTAAAATTTTGCACTGATAGGTAAGAAGTTAGCATCGGTTGCTAACGGCTGCTTAGGCATCCATTTTGTGCTGCTCATGCGCACAAAGCGCGACTAACCAGACATTGTGCTATAAAATAAATGGTAAGTGTACACCTGTTCGCGTTCTTTCTAATTTAATTTAAAAATATCGTAAAATTAAAAATGAGTGAGTCTACCGAAGACAGTGTCAGTAATTTATTACACCAGTGGGGCTACGGTGAGGAGGTAATAAATAAATTCAGAGGTAAGTTTTAGAAATTTAAATCGACCACGAGGTCGATCACCAATACTTTTCCTATGTAGTTTTCTCAAATTATCGAGAATTTATATTTTGTCTCTATTTCATCATGTGTTTGATGTGTAATTATGAAATTCTCGATAATTTAAGAACTTTATGCTATATATCATACAAAATCTCGCTGCATAATCTGTAAATGGAAAAAGTTATAACCTCTCTTTTTGTGACTGTGCCGGTCAGCCGGCCGGCCTTTTTTTTATCAAGATGTGATGGGATATGGTTTGTGCTTCTTTTTGTTCATAGATGAAGGGATCGAAGTAAGATATTTGAGAAAAATGACCGAATATAACGTAGAAAAGTTTTTCCCGAGGACTGGAGATCGTCTAGACTTTCTGGACCATCTTCAAAATTTTAAAGAGGAACTGAAGCATGTAAGCAAATTGTTTTATTGTTTTAAGTAACCATTTTTCTTTGAATTAAAAAATAATATTAACCAATTGAAACGTGAAAATTACAAACAGATAAATGAAATTGCAAGTAGCAGTAGCAATACCGCAAAGAGGGAGATGTTTATTGATAGCAACGATAATCCTGTTAATGATTTAGATGCCATGGATCTCAACGGTAATATAATGAATCTGATGGTGATAAACTATTCTGTCTATTTCTTTTGCTTCTAATCGTGTGAAGTGACAACTATGTTTTGTTTCGGAAAGTAATCTTAATATCGCCGTAGTGGTCAGTGAAGTTGACGAAGAAAGTCAATCACGTCGACAAGAAGAATCATCTGGAAGCAAAGCAGATGATAGAAAAGTAAAGAAACCTCGTTTGGATCTTGTGAGTAAAATTTCAAAAAATAAATTTGAACTAAACCTAAACTAAATCTAGACTAAACTAAATTTAAATTGTATACAATTTTTCAAGCGAAATTCATCCTAACTTTTGCTTTTATATCTTTTTTTTATCCATCCAAACATTGTGTTTCAATTCGGCTGGTGTAATAAATTTGTTTTACAGTCTCTAGAGTCACTGCTGAACTCAGTTCCGGAGGGAAAAATGATTATTGCTCATTATAGAAGTGATGGAAAACTGAATGACTTTTATCGACAGAAACTTGGCGATGAACTGATCGGGGAAGAATTAAAGGATGAAGTTGATAAGAGGTACTAATTATTTATAAAAATGTGTACAGTTTTGTAATTTTTTAGTAATTGTTCAATGCCTCAGTTTTTTTATCACTTTCGATTTCTTCTAGCTTTTCTAACGAAAGGATACAGTTTTGGACAGGAAAAATTCTAAAGATGTTCCCTGGAGAAGTTTATGTGAGTGCATATAATAGTAATCCTCATTTGTTAACTAGTCAGGCTTTATAATTTCTTTTCAAATTGAAAGGGTCTAGCCGTATAAGATAGTCAAATCTGCCTTGTAGGGAACCTCTATAACTAAATACATCCTCATATTCGGCATGTATACAAACCCCTTTTCCTAGATTTTCAGACCCCTAGATCCCCATGGGGCAACATGGGACACCATTGAGTGCTGGCGAGTTTTTTTGCAATATCTCGGTCAATTTTTGAGCTAGGAAAAATTAAAAAAAAGCGAATTGTAGGGTTTTTCAAGCCCCATGAACCTATAAAGCCGAAAAATTGTTTGGCGCGAAATTCAAATTTTTACAGCCGTTTGAAAACTTTAAAAATTTTTATATCGGAAACAAAGACCGACTCCTCGCTGAAAAAAAATTATGTTATGTATTTTTGGCTCAAAAATTCCTGTGATTTTTTTCAGATTTTTAAAAGTGGTGGAACGACCTCAAAAAAAATTAAAACCACTGAAAACCGCGTTTTTTGCCTCTAGCCCTTTCCACATAATTGCTGCGATGAAACTAATCACACCATCGTATTCTACGTAAAAAAATACAAAGAAAACGTGTATTAATTTTTTGAAAATAATTTTTGGCAGCCCTTCAAAAATTCAGCAAATAAAAACGATGAGCCCGGCTCACATGCAGTGCAGACATTCCAGATTTTTACATCTTCCAATTTCAAGGGAAACCCAACGTAGAATACAATGGCACAATCAGTTTCATCATAAAAATTTTCCAGAAAGCGTCAGAAGCGAAAAACTACAGAAAAGTTCGGTTTTTGGACACTTAACGCTTTATATTATATATAATAATATATATAATATTATCATTAAGGTCTACCAACATTTATTTCCAAAAAAATAATACACGTTTTTGATGTATTTTTGGACGTGTAAATACGATGGCGTGGTTGGTTTCATCGTAGGAATTATGTAGAAAGAGGTAGAGGCGAAAGACCACTCAAAAACACCGTTTTTCGGCTCTAGTTCCTTCTAAACAGATCCTACGATGAAACCAACCACGCCATCGTATTTACACATACAAAAATACATCAAAAACGTGTATTATTTTTTTGGAAATAAATGTTGGTAGACCTTAATGATTGAGATTTTTAACGTCATTTTTGCAATAAGGAAATCTAAATGTATGAACTGTGTTACATAGCCCTCCCAAATAGCCATACACCCCTGAGGGCCAGGTGACTGAGCGGGAGGCTCACTGATGGGAGGCTTATCGTTTTATTTATTGTCACTGTGAGTCGGGTCGAATGATCTTACTTGCTCAATTTTTGAAGGTCTATTAAAATTAATTCAGCAAAAGAAATACATAATTCCTGATATATTTTTTCTAGTAGAATTCGATGGCGCAATCGGATTCATCGTAATATTTTTCTATAAAGCGTTAAGTGTCCAAAAACCGAACTTTTCTGTAGTTTTTCGCTTCTGACGCTTTCTGGATAATTTTCATGATGAAACTGATTATGCCATTGTATTCTACGTTGGGTTTCCCTTGAAATTGGAAGATGTAAAAATCTGGAATGTCTGCACTGCATGTGAGCCGGGCTCGTCATTTTTATTTGCTGAATTTTTGAAGGGCTGCCAAAAATTATTTTAAAAAAATTAATACACGTTTTCTTTGTATTTTTTTACGTAGAATACGATGGTGTGATTAGTTTCATCGCAGGAATTATGTAGAAAGAGCTAGAGGCGAAAAACGCGGTTTTTAGTGGTTTTTATTTTTTTTGATGTCGTTCCACCACTTTTAAAAATCTGAAAAAAATCACAGGAATTTTTGAACCAAAAATACATAACATAATTTTTTTTTAGCGAGGAGTCGGTCTTTGTTTCCGATATAAAAATTTTTAAAGTTTTCAAACGGCTGTAAAAATTTGAATTTCGCGCCAAAAATTTTTTCAGCTTCATAGGTTTATAGGGCTTAAAAAACCCTACAATTTGCTTTTTTTTAATTTTTCCTAGCTCAAAAATTGACCGAGATATTGCAAAAAAACTCGCCAGCACTCAATGGTGTCCCATGTTGCCCCATGGGGATCTAGGGGTCTGAAAATCTAGGAAAAGGGGTTTCTATACATGCCGAATATGAGGATGTATTTAGTTATAGAGGTTCCCTACAAGGCAGATTTGACTATCTTATCCGGCTAGACCCTTTAAAGTTTTTGTAATTCTTTTAATTTTTGTCATTGTACTTATATCAAATAGTGTCATTTCAATATCGTTTGTATCTCAGTTCTGATTAAGGTTCCTATAGAGTTAATTTTAATTGTTTTACCCTGTACGTGTTCCTAAATCTACGCCTAGGAGCAGCCTCAGCAAGGCCACTTTTCCTCATGATGTCTTTTCCATTACTTAAGAGCTAATTTTAAGTTTCAAAGCTTCAGTGGAAAAGCCTACTGAATTCATATTAGGTAATATAATAAATTATAAATTAATGTTGTATTCTTTTGTTTACCAGGAAATTTGGGCTGGCTCAACTGAAGGAAAATTACGAAGTGCATCTGCTGGAAGAGGAATTTTGCTGGCTCGCTATTATAACATGAGGAGAAAACAGTTGAAGTCTGGTGTGATCAGAAAATCGTCGTTAAATCAAAAGGATCCAGTTTCTGAAGCTTCTGAAGGTAAATAAAACTTTATTGTGACTTTTACGATCAGATTTTTTTAAATATTTTATTATATAAAATTACACTAAGACGATTTAATAACACCAGTTACCTTTTCAATCGTTATTTCATATAAAATATTATTTTCGTTATATACTGTTAACCACAATTATTCATTGAAATCAATAGATTTTACATTGGGAGAAGAAGTGGAAGACGCATTACAGTGGCTTAGAAATAACTCTAGATCAGTTGCGTCAGTGATGGATAAGTGGAGGCTTTCAAGTGTCGCCAGAGTGAAGCGTTTAAGGGAAAGTACGCAGACTGTCCATGAATATATGGATGAATTTAGGGTATTGAAATTGTCTGATGCCTACACATTGGTAAGTCACTGTCTGCTGACATTCGAGTGATAGTGATAATGGTTTCAAACACTCAAGTATCTCATTCTGCATTTTTCAGTTGGAAGCGGACTTTGAGAACCACTACCCAGAATCAGCCTTAAAACTGTACACAGAATGGCCAGTACTGTCTTGTTTTATCTTGAACAACGTTACTGTAGCAGAACAAGAATTCATTGAAGACAGCTTCACACCAGGTAATGTCCTGCAGTGTAAATTGAAGTAGCCCTTCAGGAAGTCTTGACAGACAGCCTGCAAAAAGTTCGTAAAAGCGTTCATTTTCTTATATATATATTTTTTTTTGTATTTGAAACATCTTTTTGTCGAACTGTTTTAGTGAAAATGTTGAAAATTTTATTTTTGATCAAAAGAGCCATCAAAAGTTTTAGTCCAACATAAGTTGTAGAATTTTTGGATTCCGAATCAATGCATAAATTTCTGTCAAAAGCAGATAAAATATGCCTTTTGATTCAGAATCCAAAAACTCTATAATTAAAATCCATTAAAAATTTGTGCTGGCTCGTTTAATTCAAAATATAATTTTCCACATTTTCAATAAAAATAATTCGATTAAAGGATGTTTAAAATACAAGAAAAAAATAGAAAATGGACGCTTCCATTAACTTCTTTTCAGATTGTCCATCGAATATCTCTTAAATCTGTAATTAAAATGGATTCTCATTGTTTTGAAGAATATTATTGCTATTTCGTCAACCATCCTTTGAAAAAATAGAATTTTCCTTAATTTTGTTAATACATATTTCTAAATAATGTTATATTATAACTTTTCTCAATACTTAGATGGAAAAAAAGCCAAGATTATTCGACTTCTGCACTCACTGTTCAATGTACGAACAGTTTTCTGCAAGGGTAAGAAACAGTGGAGACCATCAAGGTTAGAAGCAAGAGATGGTCTACTTCAGTATGTCAAGGTATTTGCTTGAGTTTTGGTAAAAATTGAGAGTATTCTAATACTTTTAACAACCTAATTTGTTCTTTTTTACTGTTTCCTCTCGCAGACTGAAACTGATATTTTACCGACAATCAACGAAAAACGTCAGAAGCTTAAGAATCTTGGTATTCAACATGCACCTCATGTTTTGATCGTTTCTAGAGATGAAGATACCATCGACAATTCTTATATGGTTATCAATCAAATTTGGTACAAAGTTGAAAACCCATTGAAGGCTCTTGATGTTGCTTTTAAAGCCATGCACATGCTTGACACTCCATACCCAAAGGAATGTTGCCGAGAAATGCTTTTCTTGCAGTTAGCTGTGTATGGTTTTACAACCAAAGAAGACAAGAAACTACTCGATACTAAAACCTCTGCCCTGATTACAGAGTACAAAAAGTTTAAACATGGTAAATAAGTCTAAATCTGACGTAGGAAAATCTCCCTCTGTGCATGACATTTTGGTAGTATATGCATACGTATCAATGTTGAAAGAGAATGTTCTTTTCTTTAACTCCCTATGTGTTAAATTTTAAAGTTTCAATCAAAGTTTAATTTTCATGTTTAATTTCTTCGACGATTCGCGTTAATTTTTATGATTTGTAACTGATCTCTGAAGATTGTATTGTAAGTTCTGTGATAGGTTCTTTATTGCGCCATTTATTACCTTCTTACTGAGATTATCTTAATTCTAAATGTTGTATGCTTGTACAATTGAGAGGCCGGAGATGCCTCGCGGCTAAAGTATGAGCGACGTTCAGAAGCCTCCCCATTCTTAGGTGAAGAATTTTTGAAAACATTATATTGGACTGGCAAATAAGTCGCTGCTGTTGCCGGTAATGTTTCTATTTGTAGCTATAAATTTGATTTATCAAAGCAGCTCACGTTTTATTCTTATTCTTGAAAAATTATGCTGTGATTAAGGTTAGAACTGAATAAGTTTTGTTTTCGTTTTTAATTTTGCAGGTTACGATATGTCGCAAGAAATTAGTTGTTTTGATATAACTTGCCAGCAGATTTTTGTGAGTATAGAAGGGTTACGAGATCATTTTTTTCTTCAGCACCCAGGTGTAACTGTACTTAAATGCAGGCTTGGAAGCCACTGCTCACGAACGTTTGACAGATGTGATATTTATAATAAACATTCAAGTCGGAAGCATGACTTCCCAAAGCACTGTGATGTTTGCACTTTACCAAAGTTTTGTGCTCTTCAATCAGAGAACAATAAACTATCAGGTATCCCTCCTCTCTCACCTTTATTCACAGATGAAAGTAAGCAGATGGAGTTACAATTCATTGAAAGTTCTGAAGATATCGATTTTCATAGATTGTTATCTCAGCAGGCAGATATTTTGGTTGCCAAAGTGTACAACAGACCTGGATTGCCACGCTGTCTTGTTGACTCTACGATAGAAGATGTTACAACTTTCTTATCTAGTGGATTCTTAGGTAAAATTAAATCTAAAGTACTTAATGCATTACAACGAGATAATATCGAAGAATCAGAAGTTGCTGAAATAACAGAAATGTTTGATAATCTATCTTCACCATTTTCTCATTTGGCTACTGAATTTTTGAGACAAAAGCATTTTCAGACATGTGGAGTTTTCATCCCCCCTGAGACTTATGATATAGAAACCCGCTTAGAGCGGAAAAGTTTACATGAATCTGTGGGATTAAAAATGGAAAATGTTACTGGTCAATTTATTCCATTGAGACATGTTCTAAAAAATTTCTTTCAACTGCCTGATGTATTGTCTTCAACTCTTGAATATATGAAGTATCTGGAATCTGAGGAAGTTTCTGTTTCAAATATAACTCAGTGTGCAAAATGGAAAATGATAAAAGAAAAACTTTACAAACCTGAAGATATTGTGATACCTTTGACAGTTTATCACGATGATTGGGAGCCAAATAATGCGTTAGGCCCTCATTGTCAAAAAATTGGTTCTGTTTACATTGATTTACCTTGCTTGCCTCCCGAATGTCAGTCGAAACTTGACAACATTTTTGAGGCTTTACTTTTCAATGCTAATGACCGAAAAAATTATGAAAACCGTAAAACTTTTCGTCCACTTATTGAAGAACTCAAATTTTTAGAGTCTAAGGGAATTTTCATCGGAACAGACCACGGGCTTGTCAAAATTTACTTTGCAACTGTACTTTTGAAAGGTGACAATCTTGGTCTTGATGGCATGTGTGGTTTTTTAGAGTGTTTCGCAGCCAATTTTCCATGCCGAATTTGTAAAGCCTCAAAACAACTCACAGAAACATTATGTCGTGAGGATTCTACTCTGCTTCGCAATGTCGACAATTATAAAGAGGACTTGAATACCAACAACCCTTCTTTAACTGGTATTAAAGAAGAGTTAGTTTTCAACAAAATCAAATCACTTTATTGTGATGGTATTGCTTCAGTTTTCGGAACAGATGAAATGCATGATGTAGCAGAAGGTGTGGCTCACTACACAATGATTCCTGCGTTAAACCATTTTCATAAGATAGATCCCTTATTTTTAGAAACTCTCAATGTAAGAATGTATATGTTCGACTATGGCAAAGTAGATAGTAGAAACCAGCCACCTAGCATTACACTTGAACATTTACAAAAAAGTAAATTAAAAATGACGGCAGCTGAGATGATATGCTTTGTCAACTATTTTGGCTTATTTGTCGGAGACCTGATTTCTGAAGATGACCAATTTTGGCATCTTTATCTCCTGCTGCATGATATAATGGCTATAGTCCGAGCAAAAACTCTGCCCAAAGATATTGTTAATATTTTTCAATATCTTGTAGAAGAGCATCACATTTTGTACATGCAGCTAACTAAAGAGAAACTAAAGCCTAAAAACCACTTTCTTCTACACTACGGCAGGGTAATTCAGTTTTTTGGGCCTTTAGCCAATATATCATGTATGCGAGATGAGGCCCGCCATAAAGTTTTGAAAGCTTATACCAACACATGTATGTCAAGAAGGAACATTCTTAAATCTTTAGCTATTAAAAGAATGTTTGCCTTATGTTTGAGATTTCTAGTCAAGGAAAGCATTCTGCCAAAAATAATCGTGGGACCAGGTACAATACAAGATTTCAGTGAGTCAAAGTATTTTTCTAGTTTTTCTAATAATTTACCCCCTTTAATTGAAAAAGATCCTGAATGTTTTTGTGCAAATTGGATTGACTATACGGGGACACGATATGTTGTTGGTATGATTCTCATTACTGGAATAGACAAATCAAGATGCTTACGTTTTGGTGAAATATTATTTATTGTACCTGACAAAGATTACGTTTTTTTTATTTGTTCTCCACTCTTGAATCTTGGCTTCAATGCCCATGTTCGCGGATTTGAAATTGAAAAACCAGACAAAATGCTATGTTTGAAAATGTTCTGGATGCGTTCAGACTCACTCTTCGATCCGTTTCCCCTTTCTATTCATTCCATGGCAAATAGGGAAAAATATATTTTCCTAAAATATGTTTTATAGTTTAAGGTGATGTACTATGTGAGTCCACGGAAATGTCCCTAATTTGAAAAATCATATTTTGCTTCTTTAATAAGTTGTACAGTTCTTTTGATGAAAAGTTATTAAAAAAATGTTTTATGTTTTTTTATAAATAAAATATGTATATTCTACAAGTCATTCGAATTATATATTTATTGAAAACAAAGCGATATTCCATTAAGATTAAAAAAAAAAGACCAGAGCACTGAAATAAATAAATTTTTAAGGTAAATAATTGTTGATATTATATTTATAGTCTATATAAGATATGCAGTACGATTATATAATTCACTGGCTGACGCACTATTTTTTTTTGGTAAAGTTACTGCTCGGATTCCTACTGAAGTTAAATTTCGGGTAGTAACATTAACAAAAAAAAACAAGAAGTTGTGGCAATCAATAAAAGTAATTATGTCATATTTTATCAATTCAATCGTAGCAACTATTTATTTATTTCAATACGCTGTGGCTACTATACCCAAGTAGCTGAAGAGGTCAATCACTTTCGCTGTGACAGTTAAGTTTCTTATGTATAACTGCTGACGATATTCGCCTACAAGTGCATCCTCAGTGATTTTGAGTACTACCTCTATTTGCAGCAATTGCTAATAAAATTAACTAGTACTTCAAACGCTGTTAGAACAGGAAGATAACATGATCGATAGGCGACTGCTCACAATCGTTGCTACCAGCGCGAACGTAAATTAGCTGGCATCGCTAAAATACTGTAGCGAATAGACGTTAGCATTAGCAGCTAAGACATTCGCTGTCCGCATATCAAGTAACCTTTTTAGCTGTGGTAGCGAATATTTAGCTAATGCAGCTAATTATTTTATTCCGTGCACTTTTCGAGATATGGTGAACAGAAAAAAGTTACACACACACACACATACACACACGGACATTTTTTAAAATTTTCATTTTCGAGCTCCTGGGGTCGAATTATATCGTAATATGCCAAAAAAGTGTATTTGAAAATTTAGGTCAACACAAATCTCCCTCTATGAGGAAGCAAAACAAATATTAATACTTTCGTCTGATAATTTTTTCATGGTTTGTGTCGTTTGTCCAAAAATTAAACCTTTTTATTTTTAGCTTTATTTTTAACGATTAAAACAAAGACTACGCGTCCTATAGACATCGATTCATAACAAAATTGTAGATCTTTTTTGGATGCATAATTGTTGTCAATCAAATAACATTTTTTCGTATCTTGCGTGGTTTGACCGCAAAATGGAATTTTTAATTTTTTTTATGTTTTATGGGGTAAAAATGTCAATTTTCAATTTTTCAGGAAAATTCCAAAAGTTGTTCTGATAATCTTGTAGGGATTCCAAAAAGCAACGTTTTTCGTTCCTTGACTTTTTTCATATCGTGCGCTGTTTTGCTATAAAATATCATTTTTTTAATTTTTAATTTTGAAAATGTCCTAACTTTTTGGATTTGTATCCAAAATAGCTGGCTAACGAACTCGACCTTACATTTCAGGCCCTTAGACAGTATGCCAAGACTCAATCCAATTTGATCATTTTTTCGAAAGTTATCGTACCTACCATCTACTAATATAGACAGACAGACAGACAGACAGACATAGAGACACCTTCGTAAAAATCATTTTTTTCTGACTCAGGAAAACCCCATTATTTATTTTAACCCCATTAAAAACTACTCTAAATATTGAAATTTTAGTAATTTTATTAGTTATGTTGATGTCAAGTGCGCCTTTAATTTGTCAGCCATTTTAAACAAAAATGTTTTCAGTCTACAGTATGTAAAAAAGTTCTTATTATCCAAATCTCTCTTTGTGTTTATAGGACGCTCTCAAATATGATAAACATTGCATAGATGTTTTGACAATCTGTAAAAGAAATAAGTGAAAAATTAGTACATCCTATATTTTTGTAATCCATCATTTGTCAAGTAATAAATTCAATTAATTTTATAAATTATGATAGAAATGAGTAAAAACAGTCACGTAAGTTCAGGCTAAAAATGTTATTCCATTGGATACAAAAATGCATATAAAAACTTACTACTATGAATCTTTCAAGTGACAAAGTGTACATTTTTCCAGCTGTAATATACATAGGCCTTTGAGATCTCAAAATCAGTAATTTAATTTCTTTGCATGAAGAAGAAGGTAAATTTGTCCATAAAGATTGATATGCAGCATTCCCTACTTCCAAGCTCTGTGATTAAAATTTGTTAGTCATGGTGGTATTAGGTTTTCAAAAAAATTAAACAAATTCCATTTAATTCCATTCTATAAAGATATTGCAATGGAATATTTAATTCAGAACTTTTTTTTACATAATTAGAAAAAATTATCACAACACGAGAAAGCTAGATTGATTCAACAGTATTTTATATTTTTTTTCTTTTTGTATAAGTACTATTAAAATATTATAATACCTGGACCATTAATTCATTGCTTGGCCAACAGTAAAGCAGAATTTGACAAAAAGCACTTGACACCAATGTTGTGTTTAATATGACACCTTGCAAATCTACTGTATTTTTATTCAGAGCCTATACAAATAATTGCATTAGATAAAAAAATTGCGATTAGTAATGTCAAATATTTAAGAAAAAGAACTTACTATAATTAGTTTAAATCCGGCGGTACAAATAGAGATGCAACTCGCGAGTAGTTGGACCAATGATATTTTATTAAATATTTCATTTAATAGTTGAGTAATCCTTTTGATTAAATATCAATTTTATTTATTGTTTAACCAGATAATTTTTTTGTTCGATCAACTCAGAAAGATTTGAAAGAAACTGGATGAAAATTCCGTGATATTTTTTTTCGTAGGCTTTCAGCACACTCACCTGATTCGATGATTGTGTTTCTGAATAATTTGTTTTATTGTTCCCTGTGAAACTTTTGAGTTTTTGCCTAATTCCAGAAGATCCTTTTGAAAAATATTAAGTTGTGCACATGTATGAGAAACTGCAACGCAGCAAAAACAGTCCAATCCTAAGTTAACACTTAGTCCGACGCCAACTCCAATGAAGAGCTGCATTTTTTTACTTTTAGATTCTCTAATTATAATTTTCAATTTATTTTTTTATCATTGAATTTTGTATGTACCTGAAGGGAATAAAAAAAGGCGTATGCGACATCGGAGGATTGATCGAAATAATACCAAGCGCTGCTTGGATACCATCTTTTTCGGATGGGATCATTATTCATTCCAAAAATAAGGGGTAAAAGATACATTTGAGCACAGCTCAAGTAGCACAACAAGACAAAAATTTTAGTGAGATTTTGTGAAAAAATGGCGTTTTGAAGAAGGATATTTCTTCGATCCTTCGGCACACATTTTTGTACAGTAGAATCCCAATCACTTCTCATGACATCCAACAAATCCTGCCAATTTACACGAAAAAACATTTACAAAACAATTAGTAGAATAATCACCTATTTGAAATTATTATTTTGCTCTTAACCGTTTAAGGATTCAATCGATACCGTCAAACGAAGTAATTTCGGACATGTGGGGTGAAGTCGAACACCCCTAAGTTCCCTAAATTCATACGATGAATTACTCAATACTGTTCCAAGAATCTGGAATCAGTTCAAGCCTCAACTATTTCTAAATTTTGGTTGGAGCCATCCACCTTAAGTAATTTAAATTATCAATTTAGGAATGTCCGAATTTACCCCATACGTCCGAAATTGCACCGTTTGACGGTACCAATCAAACAATACGAAAATAAAATTTTTAAACGAGCATTATTCATTGATTAATAAAAAATAATCCCCTTACGTTGTAACGATCAAGCACGAGGCAGTATTTTAAGTTTAGAATGTCACCTTCCTTAAACTATTTATATCGATACTTTCATTTAAAAAAAAAAACATCTTTTGGGGTGTACGTATAGTCTAAAACGACCACAGTGGCGTTGGTCGTCAAAGAGAATCAGTCTGTTTTTTGAGTTGGCCCCTCGTTTCAGCGTAGCTTGAATTTCTTTAAATTGATTAGAATGCTTTTAAACTCTTTCAAATCATTTTGTTTGAGGAGAAAATTAGAAACAAAATATTAACAAGTCAATCTGTGCAAAAATTTATTTTTGAAACAACACAGAAAAAACAGAAGATAAACTTTACATCGATTTCAGACGAAAGATTCTTTGTAACAAAAATTAACTTCGCAGGATAAACTTTACACAAATATCGGTTAAACTTTCTTTTATTTTTCCATGACAAACACATGTATGTATTTTGAAAGACGCGAAGTTGGCTGAACAAAACTTTATCGCTCAAAAAAATGTCCTACAAGAAACTTTATTCTTAGTTTTATCTGTGAAGAAAGCTCATGAACATTGTGAATCCAAAAATCAGTTGTTTTGAAGAAGCATATTCAAAAAGTTCAATTTATGAAAAAAGAATTGCATAGAAAGGCCTCAAAATATGATTCCATACATTGTAATCGGCTCGTTAGAGACGAGTGTATAACAAGAGAAAAAAAGGGGGAGAGAATAGGGAAAGAGCAGACAACCAAACCATCCTCACTCTCTTTTCCTTCTGTTCCTCTGTCTTTTTTATACTAATTTTGGGACCAACATGTTTCGAGACCACTTTAGATCTCCTCATCAGGGTATAATTTTATAGGATACTACGAACACATATTTCTATCTTTTGCTCAATATTAGTAATGTATGTACATGTTAGGCTCAAAGACCGAAAACGGCCAAAGACCGAAAAAAACGACCAAAACGCGTTCTGGCCGTCGCAGAAATGCCAGAACGCGTTGTGGCTGTTTTGAAAACGGCCAAAGACCGAAATAAACGACCAGAACTAGTTTTGGTCGTTTTCAGAACAACCAGAACGCGTTCTGTCCTTTCTCAAGCGACCAAAACCCGTTCTGATTGGTAGTTTTCAAAAGGACTGGCTCGAAAAAAGGTAAAAGTAATAATTATATTTGTTTTTCCATGAAATATTTGAATGAAATTTAGAATTACACTTAACGTAGATGGACCGAAATTTACACTTTTCATCAATACAATACCTCCTACATTTGCAAAATGTAAAAGAAACGCGTTATTTCCTTTTTCAAACACCCTACACCCATTCTGATTGTGAGTTTTCACAAGGGCGGACTCGAAACTGCCCTTTAGAGCAGTGGTCGGCAAACTACTGCCGCGCGGCAGCCTTAGCTGCCGTGGCGGGTCGAGTCAAAATCTCGTGGCAGTACCTGCTGCCGCCATAAAGGTCCAACCCGCCACGGATGCTTCTTTTGTTTAGCGGTTTGAGTAACGGGGATTAAAATTCAAAACTAAAAATTCTTAAATTTCAAAATTAGCAATTTGAAAATTTGAAATTCGAAATCTGTGGATTTTTGCGATCAAAAAGAATCTAAGAAACGTCTAAAAACCCAAAAATTCAATGAACAATAACACTTTTAGTTTACATTTAATTTTCATTATTAGAAACGTTTTAATTTCCAAAATTAGCGTAGAATGGCATTGTGTAAGCTTATGAAATTCTTTTAATATTCGATCTTCTTATAAAGAAAATATAAAATTACTTTTCATACAGGAATACGAAAAAAACATTTTTAGCTGAAAAATGAGGAATTTGAAACAACAAAATTTAAAATCTATTATTTTTACGACTACATGACAATCTACAATCTTTTCTTAAGAGAAAAAAAAATCAATTAACGATAAATACCTAATTTTGGAATTTAATTTTCATTGTAAGAACATTTTTAATTTAAAAACTGAGTGTCCAATGGCCTTCTATTGAGTAATTTTAATATTCGATACTTTTGTATGGGAAATATAAAATATTTCTCATACTTTTCGCATGAGAATGTGAAGACAAGATTTTCAGTTTTCAAATTGGCAATTTGAAACTTTGAAATTCAAACTCTGTGCGTTTTATGATTGCAAGTACCTGTAATTAATAATATATACAGGGTGTCCACGCCAGGCCTTACCAAAAAGTATGCAACCCGCTATAAACCGCCATAAGAATACCATTGTCGTTCAATTGTCGTTCATTGTCATCATTTTATTATATATGAAATTTACCAGCATGGTTGTGTCTCACGAGTGAGAGTGAAGGAAGGGGCTTTCTTACTTTAAAATATTGGTCTGAAAAAATGAGCAGAAGAATAGCGCACTTCAATAAATTGGATTTATTGATAATATTAGTCAATTTTTTAAGTTAGTTTAAAAGTAACCGTTAATAACATTTTTAGTATTTCAAAACATTGACTTTTAACTTCCCAAGAACAACTTTAGATGTGTGTAATCGCAAAAAAGCCACAGGTTCCGAATTTAAAACTGTTAAATCGCTAATATAAGAATTTAAAAAAAATTGATTGCTAACTTCTTATTCCCATTGAGTACTCCGTCTGACAATGAACCCCGGCCGAGAAAAGCTAATACAACCGAACCCTACGCAGGAAAACCATAGCGTTGACGAACAAAGCCCGGGAGGCGAAAAAAATTTCTTGGGCCAAGCCTGCCCTGACCTGAAAAGCGAGCAAAAAGTTTGCCGACCACTGCTTTAGAGTTATATTTTGTTTTGAATCTGAAAAAAAAAACGCCTAATTTTTGTTTTTACGTTTCTTTTATTTGAAGTGCTGCCGGCTTTGACTTGAAGTTTCCCATGTAAAATGCATGGGGAAAAATCACTTTGATCAGTTTTTGAAATAATTTTTTAGGGTTTGAAAAAATGTGTAGGGAAAGTAAAGAGGCTTGTAGAGAATTACTCAGCGAAAAATTACTTAAGGGCGATTTTGACCATTTTTTCCCCCCTCCCGCCCACGTAAGGATACATAAGATTTCTTGACCCCCCCCCCTTTCTCACGTAATATTTAACTTAGAACTTTTCTTAATAGCGTTGAATAGTTACATATCATTAGAAAAACTAAAACACGTTGTTATTTGACTTAAACACAAGATTTTTATTTTTTGAAAAAATTATATTAGTCTTTGGAAGTAGTAGTAGCTACTGTGATCGTTCGAATTGAAACAATAATTGACGTAGTAAGATATTACGTAAGAATAGTTTTAACTCCCCCTCCCCCCGAGGTAAGATCATGTAGAGATTTTTGTCCCCCCCCCCCCCTCGGGACCCATACGTAATAATGTAATGGCCCCTAACACACCCTCATAAGTCCCTGAAAACTACCCTTAAAACCAAAAATATCAATTCTCCATAAAAACGACCTTTTGGGCACTGTATTCTCGTCTTTTTTTCACCTAAAATCATTTATATTGGTCAAGTGGAATATTCATTAACATTGCTTAATTATTTCTCAATTATTTAAACAAATGGAATTAAAATCGAAAAAAAAATAACGAATTTTCATTTTTCGGATTTGGAACAAAATGGGGGGGGGGGGATCGACGCCCTCTAGAGAAAAAAAGTGTTTTCCAGCCACCCTAGTCCACATATTACGTTGGTTTTACGTTGGTCAATTTTTGTGGACAAAAGTCTTTCGCAATGATTAGCTGCTTGAAATTCACAATTTTTAAATAGAATATAAGAGAATTTAATTTCCAATTACGAAAAGTGAAGACTAGCTGCTGCTGCTTGAAAATTATTTAAACAATTTTTATAAACAAATACACAGTTTTCTTATGTCACAATGAATAGGCTAAATTTCATGCTTGCATTATTACCCGAAAATGTCTTGCTAATGAATCCTTGCTGCCATTTTTTTCAAATCAACAATTGTTAGTTACTCAAACAATATTCATGAACAAATTGACTTTTTCACTAATATTCCACAAACAGGCCCAAATTTTTAGTGGAAATAACTAAAAATGTATTGCCAATTATTCTTTGCTATCATATTTTTCCATAGGACAAGAACAGTTAATTATTAAACCAATTTTTATAAAAAAGCGTATATTTTGGCTACTGGCAAACGGATTTTTCAAGTGAATATTGTTTCAATAATCAACAGTTCTTGTTTATGGAATAAAGATTGTTTACTTTTTCCATCACAGTATCATATTTTAGAAAAAAAAATTGTTATCAATATAGAATGTTTTGAAATACCAAAAGGTAAATATATAATTGCAATTCATTTGAATTTATTTGGAATTCAAACTCAATTCTTATGTGGGGGGAGGGTCATTTTATATTGTTACTCTAACGTTTCAAAGGGGGGGGGGTGTTTGTAGATACTACAAATATAAACAATTGCATTTTTTATGTTAGATAATCAATCCATCAAAGTACCATTCTTTCTCAGTATTGAAAAAAAATACTTTGTTCGATCGAGATTTGCGAAGTCGGCGGATTTTTGTCCCAAAGAAGTCTTGTTTTCTACTATGTGTCGTATGCAGTTCGATTACTCCAAAGAACAGTTTTGAGTCAGCCCTTTTGAAAACTACCAGTCAGAACGGTTTTTGGTCGTTTGAAAAGGGACAGAACGCGTTCTGGCATTTTCAAGAATGCTAGAACGCGTTCTGGTCGCTCTGAAAACGACCAAAACTAGTTCTGGTCGTTTATTTCGGTCTTTGGCCGTTTTCAAACCAGCCACAACGCGTTCTGGCATTTCTGCAACGGCCAGAACGCGTTTTGGCCGTATTTTTCGGTCTTTGGCCGTTTTCGGTCTTTGAGCCTAACATACATATGAGACTGAAGTTTCTTATCGTACGATTATTTACATTATTTTTCATTTTTTATTTTTTGATGAATCTTTCACTTTTTATTTTCGGTATAAGTGTCAATCCTTAATATTTCGGAAGTCTTCTATGCACTTTAATACTTGTTTTGATTGCCGATGAACCGAACATTCAAATACAATAATTTTAAATGTTTTCTATAAAAATTCGATAACACTATCAAAGGCTTTGATAGTGATTTATCAGATGATTTGATTTATCAGAGGCTTTGAATCTCAAAATGTTGGTCACTTGGAAAGGTATATTAATTTTCGAAAGATTCAGAAACCATGAGTCCGATTTTTCACGTGAAAGCGCATGATGAATATTTATATTCAATTTTTGAATATCACCTTGATTTTGAATCAAATTCTTAAACTTTCTTTCTATTTTTTTATTATTTTGAGTCATTATATGGTTAAATTCATTGCCTTTAATAATACACTCTTGAATAACATCGTACCTGTATCATTTAATTTCTCAAGAGTAAATATAATTTTTCCATTTAAATTATTAATTCTTTTGTGTCAGTCACTAATAACCAAATTTAAAATTGATCTTTGGAATTTAAAAAAGTGGTTTCTTGAAATTTTTCTCTATTTTTGATATCTATTGTTAATTATCCACTAAGACTTGTAATATCAACAACAGGTTCTCCAAAAAGAAAATTAGAAGAGTTAATTAGTAACATAATTGAAAAATCAATTACAATGTCAAAAAACACAGTAAAAAATAGTACAGTTTTTCTTGAACTCATTTAAGGAATTACAATTCCTCATGATTACATCCTAGCTTCTTTTGCTGTGATTGCTATGTTCCTGAACATTCCTTTAGATAAAGTGAAAAAATCGATTGAAAAAAGATGGGAATACATAAAGCAGCATACTAAAATTTCATTTAAAATGTTCATTGAAGCAATCGATTTTGTTTTTCATTCGATTTATTCTCAATTTGATGGCAAATTTTATAGACAAAAATTTGAAAAACCAATAGGATCTGTTCTCTCACATGTTTTGGCAGAAATTGTTATGGAAGATTTAGAAAAAACAGTTCTTAACAAAATGGAAAATTTAGTTAACGACAAATTAGAAAAAGTAGGATTTAATTACCTTTTCTATGCGGGATATTTTGATGATTCTGTTCTTTCTGTAGAAGCAAGTAAAATCAATATACTTTTAGATTCCTTCAATAGCATAAATCCTAGATTACAATTCACTTTAGAATTAGAAAAAGAAAATGAGTTAAATTTTTTAGATTTAACTCTGATTGAAAGAGATGATGGTAGAATTATAACGGATTGGTGCAAAAAACCATCATTTTCAGGACGACAATTGAGCTTTCTGTCAAATCACCCAAAATGAAAATTGCGATTATTAAAAATATGGTTGATAGGGCTATACAATTTTCACATCAAAGTTTCCATAAAAAAAATATTGAATTTTGCAAACAGATCCTTTTTTTGAACCATTATCCGCCCTTGTTCATTGAAAAATATATGAACAACAGAATTCATCAGATAAATCAGAAAGAGAACATTTCAATTAATACAAAGACAAGAGAATTTGATAAATATAACACGGTTGTTTTAATTTATTTTGATAAAATTCCAAAATCCTTGAGATCTTTACTAGGAAAAATGGGTTGACATACAATTTATAGAATTCCATTTAAAAGTAACAGAACTGTTAAATTTAGGAAAAACGTACGTGTCAAACTGGAAAAACAAAATGTAGTTTATAAAATAAAATGTAAGAGTTGCAAGGCAGTATAATTATATAGGCAAAAATAGGAGACCACTAAGAAGGAGGAGAGATGAACATCAAAATAATTTTCAAAGTAGTCAGAAATATCATAGTGTGTTATCAAAACATAGAATCACACATTGACATGAGTTCGATTAGGACGGTGCGTTGTAAGAATCCTATACATATAATGGAAGAAACCAAAGAAAAAGAGAATTCATGGAAATTTTATACATGAAGAGAGAGGGAAATGATGCAATCAATTTGAAAACATACCTTTGATAGTTATATACACATGCCTTTGATAGTTTTATCGAATTTTTATAGAAAACATTTAAAAAATGTTGTGTTTGAATGTTCGGTTCACTGGCAATCAAAACAAGTATTAAAGTGCGTAAAAGATTTCCGAAATAATAAAGATTTGACACTTATACCGGAAATAAAAAGTGAAAGATTCATCCAAAAATAAAAAATGAAAAATAATGTGAATAACAGTACGATAAAAAACTTCAGTCTCATGTGTACATACATTACTAACATTAAGCATAAGATAGAAATATGTGTTCGTATAGTATCCTATGAAATTATACCCTGATGAGGAGATCTAAAGTGGTCTCGAAACATGTTGGTTCCAACAGTATTATAAAAAAGACGGATAAAGAGAAGGAAAAGAGAGTGAAGTTGTCTCTTTTCCTATTGTCTCCTTCTTTTTTTCTCTTGTTACATACCTGTCTTTAACCAGCCGATTACAATGTTGTATGGAAACATATTTTGAGGCCTTTCTATGCAATTCTTTTTGCATATATTGAACATTTTGAATATGTTTCTTCAAAACAACTGATTTTTGGATTCACAATGTTTCTGAACCTTTTTGTGTCAGACATACATTTTTGCACAGATTGACTTGTTAATATTGTGTTTCTAATTTTCCTCTTTAAAAATGTCAACAAACAGAGACATTAAGCCATAGACCTTGATATTTGTTTCTCTTGAGTTCGGATTTAATTGCCGTTCTCAGAGAATCGGTTTCTTGCTCAACTCTCAAATTATTTTGAATTGTTTTAGCTTCTTTCGGTTCCATGAATTCGTGGGATTCATGGAATTCAGACAATTCTTTGAATCATGAAATTTAGAGAACTCTTCGAATTCATGGAATTCAGAGAATTCAGAGAATTCAGGGAATTCAGAGAATTCTTTGTCGTGTATCCGTACGAGGGGCCAACTCAAAAAACAAAGTGGTGCTTTTAGACGACCAACTTCAATTCAAGGAATTTAGAAAATACATAGAATTCAAGTAATTCGGAGAATTCTTTAAATTGAGAGAGCTCGTGGAATTAATTGACTCGCGAGAATTCAGAGAATTCAGAAGATTGCAAGGAAGATGAATAAACTCGAAAGAATAAACAGAAAAATAATTCAAAACAATATACTAAACCAGATAGCATTAATTTATCATTATACATATTAATTTAGGAAATACAGAAAATTCAAGGTATTCAGAGAATTCAAAGAATTTAGAGAATTCAAGGAATTCAAAGAATTCAGAGAATTCGACAAATTCAGAAAATTTGAGAGATTCAGAGAATTGATGAACTAAAATTAAAAATTTTAAAGCTTTTTCGAGTTTCAATCGTATTGGGTTTCAATCGTTCAGAGAATTTAAAGAATTCAAGGAATCCAGAGAATTCGAGGAATTCAGAGAATTCGGAGAATTAATAAAATTCGAGGCATTCCGGCAATTCGAGGAATTCAGAGAATCCACGGAATTTAGAAAATTCAAGGAATCAGAGAAATTCAAAGAATTCAGAGATTTCACGGAATTCAGAGATTTCACGGAATTCAGAGAATCCAAATAATTCGGAGAATTCAAGGGATTCAAGGAATTCAAGGAATTCAGAGAATTCAAGGAATTTAGAGAATTCAAAGGACTTCAAGGATTTAAAGGAATTCAAGGAATTGAAGGAATTCAGAGAATTCAGAGAATTCAGAGAATTCACAGAATGCTACAAATTCAGAACATTCACGGAATGCAAGGAATTTAGAGAATTCAAGAAATTTAGAGAATTCAAGGAATTTACAGAATTCAAGGAATTTAGAGACTTCTAGGAATTCAGAGAATTCAAAAAAATTTCAGAATTCAAGGAACTTACAGAATTCAGTGAATTTAATATCTACTTTTTGTTACGCATGCGTACAAATAATTCAAAGAACTCTAAAGAATTCAAAGAAGTCTAAAGAAGCCAAAGAACTCTAAAGAATTCAAAGGAACTCAAAGTTAATTGAAAATAATGTACTGAGACAGAGAGTATTAATTGCTAAAAATGTATACATTTTGTTGCGCATGCGTACAAATAATTCAAAGAATTCGAAGAAATTCAACATGAATTTAAAATAATATATGGAGCTTCTAGAATATTTCGAGGAAGTCAAAACATTGGATACAAATAATTCAAAGAAGTCTAAAGAAGCCAAAGAACTCTAAAGAATTCAAAGGAACTCAAAGTTAATTGAAAATAATGTACTGAAACAGAGAGTATTAATTGCTAAAATTGTATACTTTTTGTTGCGCATTCGTACAAATAATTCAAAGAATTCGAAGAAATTCAACATGAATTCAAAATAATATATCGAGCTTCTAGAATATTTCGAGGAAGTTAAAACATTGGATACAAATAATTCAAAGAACTCTACAGAATTCAGAGAAATTCAAAATCATATCTACTGCTCGTTCCATACGCGAACTAAAAAGAGGGGCTGTAAGTCAATAAAAGGAGTGGTTCTTTGTAGACGTCCAATTTGAATTCAATGAATTCAGAGAATCTGAGGAATTCCAAGCATTCAAGAAATTCATAGAATTCATGGATTCCAGAGAATTCGTGGAATAAAGAGAATTCGGAATATTTCTAGGGTTGCTACAGAACCTGGGAAATCTGTAAAAGGCCTAGAATTTTGATAAAGAACCTGGAAAGCCTGGAAAAGTCCCGGAATCTCGATAAAGTACCTGGAAGTTTTATTAATTATTTCAATACTTTTCTGCTTATTTTACCAATTTAGATTTATAGGAATTGATTGAGTTACGTTGTAACAAGCTAAATGAGCACGGGAACCTTTTATTTTTTACTATTACGTATGAATAATTTTTTCAGTGAAAAACATTGTTTGAAGCAAAAAATAGTCGGTAAGGCTTCAAAAAATTGCATTGATTAATAATTTTATATGCAGTCTAGCGAAAATGACCTAAAATCTAAAATATTACTATATATTCTTTTTGGTAATATCATGAAAGTTAATACAATTTTGCGTCCCATAAGCCCACGTTGAAGGCAAGATACCGATTTAATAAAGAGGTATTGCAAAAAGAATATCAAATTTCAAAGTTTTCGATAAAATGGATTCACATATAAAACTAGATCATGAACATTAAAAAATGTTCATTATTTCCAGAGTTATTCCGCGTTTTCAAAAACCTTTCAATTTTTTGTTTTTTTGTATTATTGTCTTACAAAATTGACATTTTGACTTCAACTTGGGCTTTATTAGACACTTGTGACAAAAGGATGTTCCTTGACGTGAATTGAATTTCCTCTTGAATTTAAGGTTGAGAGGATTTTCATTTATCTCAACAGGAATCTTTTTGCGGTAAAAATTTTCCTTGTCCGACTACCTACACCTACTGCTGCAAACCAATAATTCGGCAAGAGGATGATGCTTTTGTTTCAAGACAACTTTTTCTCTGAGTGGACGCATAATTTTAATCCCTTTCACGCTTTTATGAGGACAAAAATGTCATGGTAATATTATTAAAATTAAAGCACTCTAGCAACAATTCAAAAAATAGGCGTGTAGATAGTACCATACTGTAAAATTGATTTGATGTCCTGGAATTTTGAAATTCGACTTCTGTAACAAACCTGATTTTAAGGAAGTTAAAAAAAATCAAAAGAATGCAAAGAACATTGAAGAATTCAAAATAATATACTAAACCAGAAAGTAAAACGAGGGGACCAACTCAAAAAATAGAGTATAGTTCTTTCAGACGACCAAGACCAGAGTGATTGTTTTAGATGGACACTCTTTGTGAGGTTTTTTTTAGCATGGGTTTTCATCCTCTGGATTTTTATCCAGTGTGCAATGAATTGGATAAAATTTGAATGCTTTTCGAACCTTAAAAGTCTTCTTCTTTACAATCATTTGGTAGAATTTTATGGCTGAACCGGCAAGATACATATTGACACACAAATTTTCGACGATAGCATCAATGTTGCCCCAAACCATATACAAATCCAGTGCATCAGGAATCATTATGACTATCCAGAATGAAGTATAAGCGATGAACATATGAAAATTATGAAGATAAAGTCGCCATTCTGGTACTCCATCAGCAAGTGGCCAGAGTCCAACAAACGACAAACACATTTTATTTAGGTAGACATAATCCTCAAATTTTTCTTCTGCCATGTCTTCTTATCTATATCTTTTGTTCACTGGAAGTTTCTTCCGAAGTTGTTCCTTTCTTACCTCTGAAGGTACAGAATTTTCTAATTCTATTTCCTTATTCTCTTTCATCGAGTGAACAGCGAACGATTATTAATAATAAATGAATGTATATGCACTAAATGGATACAAAGTACAAGTAGACCTTCGATTTGCGTGCAGCTAAACAATTTTCAATAATTTCCTTCTTCCCTTTGAGGAAGTAAAGAACGACTGATTTATAAATAATAAATTAAGGCATGTGCACTGAGAGGGTACAATGTACTTGAAAAGTTCAGTTCCCTCTGATCCTACTTGTTTATTCATTCAATTCCTTTCTAGAAATTGTTGGTGGCGGTTTGCACCTCTTGGCTAAAATAAGGAACTATAGGTAATGATAAGTTGAAAGTGACAACTGATTGATATCAACTTTTTCTGCACGATGCGAAGAAAATAGTCTCGATGAATAATAAAAATAAGAGGAGTACGTGTATGGCGTTGAATGAGTTGATCATTTCTCCCTATTTGAAGTACTTTTAAATATTTTATTATCTCTGCCGACAATGTTTTACATTAAACAGCGCATGCTTCTTTCTTTAAAAACTATCAGTGGTATTCTGAACGTTTCGTGAGCTAATAAAAGAAGGTTAGAAAAAGTTTTTTTTTTAAATATGATAATTAACACCTGTTTTGGCTGTTGAAATTACTTTTTATATTATTATACACATTCTATTATTATTTGTATTATTTCTTTTTCTTTATGTAATATTCCATACCCTTTATGAAATCTCGTAGAATTCCTGGAAATCTTTGCAATTCCTTGAAATCCTGTGAATCCTTTTGAAAATTTTATAAATCCCTTACAATTTTATGAATCCTTTAAGATTTTTTGAATTATGTGAAAATTTTTGAAATCCCTGCAAAAATAGGGGCTAATTATAATCCTACAATCTGACGTGCCCTAGGGTGGTTTAAATTTATACCTGTAAAAATTCGACTTTAGATTTTTGGTGATTGATCTCCTCCAATTTGTTTGTTTTCCGTAAAAAAAATTGTATACATTTTTTTTCAAATCGATCAACATTGACCCGTGCCCCGGAAAATGCCCCAAATAATTGCAAATAGCAGTTTTCCCTGGCGGACCGGCCGAACGCAAACATTACGCTACAGCGTAACGGTAAAGTAATGGTAAAGTAATGCTAAAGTAATATGGCATTATAATTAATAAAGGAAACAAAATTAATATGTAAATTGTTGCAATTATAATAAAACGTTAAAATTTACATTAAATGGTCATGTCGTAATTGCAACAAGTTGCTTTCTCAGCGTTAAAAAATAAAAAAACAAAGTGGCTGTCATGCAAGTCGGGTCCCTGCAGACTGGCAACCCACTTGAAGCCACGTTAGCGGGTTGCCAATATGCAGGGGCCCGATTGCAATGACGGTCACTATGTTTTTTTATTTTTTAATGCTGCAAAAGCAACTTGTTGCAATTGCGGTATGACCGTTGAACGTAAATTTCAACGTTTTATTATAATTGCAACAGTTTACATATTAATTTTGTTTCCTTTATTAATTATAATGCCATATTACTTTAGCATTACTTTACCATTACTTTACCGTTACGCTGTAGCGTAATGTTTGCGTTCGGCCGGTCCGCCAGGGTTATGTCAAATTCATGCTACAGACGGTATTTTTGAGAATTTTTACAACATGAATGATTTTTATTCGATAAGTGACAAGTTTTTAAGTATTCTTAAACTAATTTTCAACTGTTTAAACAATTATTTTTCGTTTGAACAACCCCCCCCCCCCCCCAGTAAATAGTGAAAAGTTATTCTTTTTCGGGATAAATGATATAGCTGATGAATATAAAAAGTCGCATTTTTTGTTTGAGATATTTGGCAATTATTTAAACAATTTTAATTTGTTTAAACAATTTTTTCCCTATAAATCTTGAGAAGTTACTATTATCTGGAATTAACGACGCAGCTAATGAATTATATTTAGTGGAAAAGTGGAGATTTTTAGTGGAAAACTGTGAACAATTATTTAAACTTTTATTTATTTATTTAGTATTTTCGTATCTTAGAAATTATAACCTAATTTTTTGAAGAATAATCAGGTTTCTACGTAAATTTTTCTCAGATACGTTATATAAAGTTACTTTTTCAGATCGATTTCGTTGAGATGAGAAAATACTGATTAATAAGCGACATAGTTTAAGAGATTCGAAAACATTAGAATATTCCTAATCATGCCTATGAAAAGAAGCAAGTGATTTTAATTTTTCAAATAATTGCAAAGTGCTTTTCACAAAAAATGTCACTTTTAAAATTAAATAACTGCGTCATTAATTCCATATAATAATAACTTTTCAAGACTTACAGGAAAAAATTGTTTGAGTAATTGCCAAATATCCTTAACAAAAAATATTACTCTTAACATTCGTTAATTATGTAACTAATTCTAGAAAATACTAATTTTCCACGATTTGGTTAAGAAACAAAAATTCAAATAGAACGGTTTATTATGAAAGGCCGTGTCTGCGGGTACCGAAATTTCGGTACAAATAGCTCTTCATTACAAGTTTGGCTATTTCTACCGAAATTTCGGAACGAATATCTGAAAAGTACGATTTTGGCTATTTGTACCCAAATTTCGGTACAAATAGCCAAAATTGTAGTGAAGAGCTATTTGCACCGAAATTTCGGTACAAATAGCCAAAGTCGTAGTTCAGAGCTGTTAGTACCGAAAATTTGTATTTTCCGGAAAAAATCTCTTATGAATTTGTATGTTCAAAAAAGAAACGCACATTTTTTAATAGAGATTAATTTTACTGAAGTGAACCCACATTTTTTGTACTTTCGGTTTTTGTCTCAGGGATAACAAAAAACGAAAGGTTTTTGATCATGATTTGTGATCTTTGCGAAAGATCAAGGTTATGTTTCATCTGTATAACTAGGTTAGGTATTTAAACTTGTGACGTCAGCTTGCAAAATGTCTGCAGACCGAGGGCCAAGCAATAATACCAACAGCACGGGACGAAACTTATTTTCTTAAATAACTTGCATAAAAATAATATTTTGCACAAGTGTTGTACTTTTGCTTGGATATACTATTTTATTTATGTGAAAACTATTGAATTAAGTCATAAAAATTTTACATGCATAATTATCGGTTTGATTATTGAACTGAACAGGGTTTTAAAAACAAAATATTAATATCCTAATACACTTTTGATGAAAAATAATTTTTTTCAGAGTTACTAAAAAATGTTGTTCCGTCCCATGCGATTGGTATTATTTTTACCCTCAGCGTGCAGATATAAGAAAAAATGTTATTTTTAAGACAATCCTATTTCTAAGACTATCTACTACTTAAATTTTAAAAAACTAGAATAATTCAAAATTGTATAATTCTCTCAATTATGAATATTCTTTAAACAATTACACAGAAAAAAACCGAAGAAAATTTCTGTTGCAGGTAATTTTCAAGTTGATAAAATTTAATTTTTTCGCATCAAAACAAAATAAGATTTAATAGAGTTGACATGGCAACCATTTCCCATGTGGTGGGTGAATCTTAACATGTGAAGTTAATTTTTGTTGTTTCATCGTGAAGAATGTTTTCTGAAACCTAAGACAAGGTTTTCTATGCACGAAAAAAACGTTCATTGAACTGAAGAATATTTGATTATTTAAAAAACTTGCACACTTTATGATCTGAACTTATTTTTCATTCACTTTACAATTTTAAAAAACACATGAGAGAAAAATAAGAATACCCACATATTAGAAGCATATATATTTGCGACAGTCTTTTACAACTTAGAACAAATTAAAAATATAAACTTTTTTATCACAGCATACATTTGTTCTCATAGTAACTGAACCTTCGGCGGCAATAACGTACTGAATCAACAAACTGTTAATAAAAAAAGAATATAGAACTCCATGAGCATAAAACTTGTGCTGATCAAACTTTATTTCTCAAAGCAATTACTCTTCTACATATTTTTCACATTGATTTTGTTTCTATTAAAGGTACTAAATACTCAGTCTTTCGACTTGCAACTTTGGCAACACCAAAATTTCCCTTTAGGTACTTTTCTTAGCACACGCCGTAGGTGATACCATATTAAGCAGTGACTACATTGTAAAAGGACTAAATTATCCCCATCGCTCGATTCACTGTCCTAAGTTTCATGTGGTTTTTCACAATTTCCACATTTAAATAATGTTTGAGCCTTTATCAGTCACTTAATTTCTAGTGGAGTGTGTTGGGGTTCAAATAACCACAGCAGAATTTTACTTTCAAAGGAAAGAGTTTATTTTATGGCATAAAAAACCTCCACTTGAAGAGTGGAGGAAAAAGCCGAGAATCAAATAGCAATCACAATAAATAGAACAGGAATTACAGACCTCAAGATTGAGACTTATATTATCGGAATGGCAACCAGTCCGCCACAACTCAATCCATACAACGGCGAGCAGATGTAATCCAAAACACAATGGCAAACACACATATCCATCACAAAATGGCAAAACTGATATCCAACACACAATAGCAAAACTGATATATCCAAAACAAGACCCGCTCACACACCCGTACAAAACGGAACCTCTCACCACGAAGACTTAACTTGAACTCACTGAACCTTTAAGAAAGTTACAATTACAGAAATCAAAACAAATTCCCTAATCCATTGCATACAAAGTCGTGCGAAAGGTTCCATTCTACCTGCTCGGCGCTGACCTTCGAGCTACGCGCAGAGCTCACAGTTTTATTTTCAGGTGCAGCCCCTTTTCCGGAAATGAATCAATTAACAAAAGAAGAAGAATCTAAGTCTAACTCTGTACAACTTCAGATGACAGTAAAAATCAGCCAAACAAATAAACTACCTTCTTTTTTTTCCTTACAGCTTTCTCAACTACCTTACACGCTTTTTCAGTTAAATATTTGTTGACTAACTGTAGGTCAGCTAACTCATCCAAGACAATATCGGACATTTTACTGATGTCACTTTCGATGTCCAACTCGTTAATAATAACGTTCTCAAAAGTAGCTCCTTCGTCAATATCATTAACCACAAAACCTTTCAGAATTACTAGGCCCTTTGCAGCTTCAGTTTTTTAATAAAAGGCACTGGTTTTCCGTTTATTTCATTTACAATCTTCTTTGCCTCACGACCTTCAACAGTTTTTTTTCGCTTCAATCCTGTGACAGTCGTTTCCGCGTCTTTAGGTCTCCCTCGTGGTTTATAATCTGGTGGCAAAATGATACCGCGTAACGATTCAGAGGTAACTTGCTTTCTGATGAACATCGATTCCGAGACTGACTCTGCTTCAAATGTCGAACTATTCGAAGTTTCGGGCTCTAAAATAGGTGCAGTTGCTGTTTCAAAGACATTAGCCGCTGTTGTAAAAGTTGGTTCAACGTTTTCAGCAGATTGCTCGTCATCCATGTCAATTGAGTTTGAATGTATTGATTTTCCCCACTCGAAATCTTCCGGATCTAAATTGTCTTGAATTGTAGCAACAAAAACTTTTTCATTTTGTTCCCAGATAGCTTTCACAGATGCAAAGATTTTAGAAGATCATCTAAAAGATCTGCCGATACCTCACAGCACAATTTCCTTACAATTTCCATCTTAGGCTGAATTTTTCGAAACTTATTATCTTTAGACAAAGTGTCCTTTTTCCCAGTCTCCATTTCACCTTCCTTGTTAAGATTTACCAAAAAATCAATCTGCTCATTGCTTTCACCAATAATTATAGTGTGATTGTGTTCCCAGGATTGGATAATTAAATCGACAACTCCTTCACGAAAAACGAACTATTTCCCCGACGCCTCGGCAGCTAGACCATTCAAAAATCAGATTGTTAAATTACTTTTTTTCTAATTTTTCTTCTACAGATGTTTGCCTTCCTGGAACCTCAGCCTCAGAAGGAATGGTAATCGATCCGCATGTATGAATAGAAGTTTAAGGCCGAAACGCCCTATGATTATTAAACAAATGCTTCTTTGGCCAACGTTGGTGACACAAAGTTTCATCGTACAAATCAAAATTTGAATATTGTCGCAGAGAAAAATGTGCCTGAAAAATATACAATTATTAGTCAAGTTTTGAAAAATTGTAAATGAAATAAAGAAGAGGTGTCGATGCAGCATTTTATTTACCCGCAAGGAAGCATCATTGATATAAACTGCGAGCAATCGCATTTACGAGCTGTTGTATTAAAGATTTCTTCTCCACACTGTGTTTCGAAAATACCACTACCGGAGAGATTCGTTATTTCAACGTTTCCCTTTGTATGTAATTCTTTTTGGAAAGACTTGAAGGCTTAACGAGTTAAATGAATCGAATAGGATTTCTCTGCAGGATGAGAATTTTCTGCGAGTACCACCTCTCTATACGCATTCTTCAAGACTTTGTGATCACACTCGGAATTTCGACTATCGAGAAATATAAATAAATTATCCACAAAGTCGTATAGCTTACTATGCTTTTTAATCAGCTGCTTTATTTTGTTATTAATTGACTCAACTCTATTGTTTGTTCTATTAAGAAGCGTTTCTCATAATAAGTAGGAATTAATAGTCCACTCGTGTCTGATGTGATGCCAGTTTTTGTTAAAGTAATTCACTACGTTCTCTGGCATTTTTTTTAACTTTTCGTATAGATACATATCCTTTTTTTCATTTTTAGAATACAGCATTTTCCCCAAAATATCTTTAGTTTTGCCTCTTTCACTTTTCGTGATATTCAACTTTTCGCAGTTGATCTCCCTGCGAAATGTTTTTAGTGTGTGGAAAATGCACAAGAGTGTCTTAGCATTAGGAAACAGTGTCTTAAGAACATCTCTCTCCACGAGATCTTTATCCGTCATAAAGCATTTGATTTTCTCCCAAGAAGGAATAACCTTCTTAAAAGTTTCTAATAACCAAGTTGAGACTTTTTCGACCCTCTTCTTCTAAGATCCCAATTCCAACAATTGTCGAATATCCTTCCCCATCAACTCCAACAATAATGTACACTGGTCTCCTTATCTTCAACAGCTTATAATTGGCGTCAAACTCTATAACATCGGCATAGCTTTCAAAAATTTCTTTCATATCCTGTGTTGATATTAGAAGACCTTTACATTTTTTTTCGTCCATATAAACATGGCAATCGGCACCTGCAATCATGTCCATTGTTTTACACTGTACATAAAGGTCAGTTAATTTAATTAAAGTACACTGGAACTCTACTATAAGTTGCCTCAGTATATGAATTTCAGTTGTTGATGAGAGGAATCAAGGGGTCGAGAGAGAGAGAAAGAGAGACATTTATTTGTAAAAACGCGCTGAAAACTCTCTTTTTATTAGTGAGATTTCAGTATTTAAAAAGGTTCATCTTTGAAGAGAGCAAAAATTTACATTTACACAAAATTCAGTCGAATAATATTATGGATTACTACTGGAAATAGTTCATACGGCCCTAAATGTTCATTTCAAGCCGCTCTAGCGGGCCTTCCCAGTAACCCAAGGCTCCGTAGACAATGCCCGAAGCAGCTCATATAGTGGAGTCCCAGTGTAACACTTAAACATGAATACCTAACTGCATTTACAAGTCAACAGATTTTGAAAACTCGTAACAAATTTCAAGCACCCCCTACATACAATTACTAATTCATATTAACGAAAGAACCAACAATTACAAGGCTCGGAACGGGTTACTTTTTAGTAACTTAGTAACTTTTTTGATCAGCGGTTACTAAAAAGTTACTTATTCTATGAAAAGATTACTTTTGGTTACATTTTTGAAATGAGGAAATTAATCAATTCCTTAATCGTATTACTTAAAAACTTGTGAAAAATATAAAAATTCAATTTTTTCCAGTAAATTTGGCACTTGAGAGCTGGGAAAATTAGGGAATAATATTAAAATAATAATCGGTTTGTATGTAAAATGTATAAAAAGGGCTATCAATTGAATGATTAAGAATCCTAATCAAATTGCAATTTAGCTAAAATTGCTAGTTTTTAATTAAAAATTTAAATCTTTTTGGTTGAAATATCGAACTTGTATTAAATTTTTCGTTGAAATTTATCTTCTTTGTTTGAAATTCGGTTGAAAGTTGAACAATTTTTGGTCAAACTTGATTTCTTTGTTGTAAATTAGTCTTTTTGGTAGAAAATTGATCTTCGTGATTTAAAATCACCCTTTTGTTTAAAAATACATATTATTTGAGAATTCATCTTTTTGGTTAGAAATTTACTTATTTAGTTGAAAATTCGTCTTTTCGGTTGAAGATTCCCCCGTTTCAGTAAAAAAATTAAATATTTGGTTGAAAGATAACTGTTTTGTCAGAAATCCATATTTACTGGTGGAAAATTCAACTGTCTTGTACAAAATTTGTCTTTTTTGCTTAAAAACTCAACAATTTGGTTGGAAAATAACCTATTTTATTGAAAAATCGTCTTTAAATGAATTCTACTGTTATTTATATTGAGTTAACATTTTTTTGTTATGTGTTTTTTCATATTTATCGTCGTTGTTCTCGAAAAATATTAGTCGCAGAGTAAAAATGTCTTCGACATCAAATATATTTTTTTAGAATATATAATATATAATATATAAAGGATCTGAAAAGCGGGAGGGAGATTGACACTAATTTACCACTACTGAATTAAAAGTATAGTTGTTCGGCTTATATAGTGTCATATACATAAACAGGTGCAAATCAAAAGCTTTAAAGAGGAGTGAAATGAGAATATGGAAAAGTGGATTATGGAATCTCTTTCTGGAGCAAAATAAATTTAAATAACCTTAAATGGATAGGAAAAGTGAAATAAATTGCAAATTACAAAAGAAACATCTATTTTTGGATCAGAATTTCTGCAAACAATTTTCATAACCCGGCGATAAATAACCTCAAACAGCTACGTCATAAACTGTATTCTATAATCGTTTACTTTTCGCTCACTTACCTGTATCTGTTGACAATGAATCCATGATTTCCACTCTCAGATCAAACTCCTGAATAGTAAATTTCACTCGCGATTCACAACAATAGCACTTGACATTGAATTGATAGAATTTATAGCAAAGCACAACAAAAGCCGGATCGCCGGTTCCATGTCAGTGATGCCAATGCTGGCGCCTTTTGCTACTGCGCGTGCGTTTGGGACGAGCGCTGATTGGCCGCAGTTGGCGCGAAATTCAAAACTGGAAATGAAAACAATTCTTGTAATTTAAATAAATAATTATTGAAAAATACACATGAATGTATATAATTTGTACAACTTCTGATTTTAGACTTCTGAAATTAAGTGTTTTGTGAAATATAAGTTAATTCAATTTTTAAATTTCAAAGGATTTGTACTTATTTTAATGGATTTTTACATTCTCAACAGAGAAGGTATCAGATTTGTGTGAAATTTGATCCCCCCCTTCCCCCCGTTTTTGTCAAAAGTCCACGTTTTGAGGCCTTCTGAATCAAAAAAACAGGTTAGTCTGTTAGCACGATAACTTTCGAAAGAAATGACAGATTGGATTGGGCTTTGGTATACTCTCCAAGTGTCCTAAAATGAAGGTCAAGTCCGTGAGCCAGCCATTTTGGATGAAGATTCAAAAAGTGAGCGCACTTTAAAAATTGTCAAGACCACTTTTTTATGATTTAAAAATTCTATGTACGGCTATTAGTATTACTCGAAAAGACAAACAATTCATCCTCATGATTTTTTTTGATAAAAAAAATTACGGGAGTTATAGCATTTAGAAAATTCTAAAAAACAAACGAAAATTAACATTTCAAGCCAAACAACGCACGATATGAAAAAATGTCAGAGAAAGAGAAACGTCACATTTTGAACACCCTACAAGATTATCATAACAACTTTTTGAATTTTCTTGCAAAATTGAAATTTTGACTGCAAAAAAAAAATGAAAAATCAAAATTTTCATTTTGCGATCAAACTATACAAGATACAAAAAAAGTTGAATCAACAAAAATTGTGCATTAAAAAAAGAGCTACAAATTTCTTGACAATCACTTTTTGATAGGAAGCGTAGTTTTTGTTTTATTCGTGAAAAACTAGAATGAAAATAGAAAAATTGAATTTTTAGAGAAATGACACAAGATAAAAAAAGTAAATAAACGAAATTTATTCACAAGAAGAAGAGCTACACATTTGTCCTGAATGATTTCTTTATAAAGCGCGTAGTTTTTGTTTTAATCGTAAAAAATAACATTAAAATAACAAATTACATTTTTTGAAAAACGGCATAAGGTACGAAAAAAAATTAATAAACAAAAGTTGTTCACCCAAAAAGAATCCAAAAATTTGTTATTGATTATTTTGAAATAGAACAATTGGATTTTTTTTAATCGTATAAAATAAGATTAAAAATAAAAAAAATTAAAGTTGTGCAAAAACGACATAAGAGACGAAAAAAATGAGGAGACAAAATTTTGTTCAACCAAAAAAGATCTAAAAATTTCTTATAAACTCTTGTTATGAAAACATATTGAATACCAAAAAAATTCCTCTTTGAAAAACGGACACAAGCTACAATAACATTTTATTTGACAACATTTTTCGCTTAAATTATGTCTACAAATTTTCTCAAAACCACTTCACACTAGGATGTAAGAAAGTCGCGGTTTTTTGAAATTTTTGAACTTATTTCCAATTTTTGAACTTATTTCCAATTTTTGAGATAGAGCGTAGCAATCATTAATTAAATTTTAAAAAAATAATAGTTAAAGCCATTTATTATCGATTACAATAATATTCTCATAAAATAATATTAGAAAGTAAGAGTTTTAAGAAATATTATCATATTAGTTGACCTGGATGATTTTTTTTTAACAAATGAAAATTCTAGACGATTTGGTCTTAAAAATAGCAATTATTAACAACAATTCACGGAGAGAAGTTTCCATTCGTTCGGAAGATTTATTTTTACCTCGATATAGACAATTCAATTTTTAGCAACAGTTTCTGAGGTACTAATCTGCAAAATGTCTCAATTTTGTTCAAAAAAATCATTTGTTTATAACGCTCTGAATTGCAATTGGTGTATCCCACGAAAAAAGTGGAAGAAGAAAAAAAGTTTCATTTTTTCTCAAAGATGCTAAAAATGATTTTATAAAACTTTTTTTCTCCATAAATAATGTAATCATTAAAAAAATGTTTCAATCTAAAACTGACCCTGAAGAAAGCGGGAATTAATTTTCTATTAATTGAGTTATTGAATCAATATAAAAACAGTCTAATTAAAAATATTATTAGGTTTCGACAAAATAAAGTGAAAAGTTTTTTCTTCTCTCGAGGGAACGTTTTCCAGCTTTGGACGGTGATAAAAAATACAATTTTTAATTTTTAAAAAAGTAAAAATTTACTTTCCGCTATAAAAATTTTGTAATTTGCATCAAGTTGTGGTCCTATAGGAACAAATTAATTGCTATTTCTTAATTTTTCAATCATTTCTTCTATTTTTAAAAAGTAATTGCATTTTCCAAATTACTGTCGCGACTTCTAAATATTATTTTATTGAAAAAATAAAATAGATATGTTCACTCTTCTAAAAAAGAGTCAAAATAGAGTGGTGATATTTTAAAACTTATTTCAAATAAATTCTGAATACTAGTCTAAATATTGCACAAAGTTTTCAAATATGCATCACCAAAATAGGGTAAATATTCCCAAGATTTTAAGTCGAAATATATTGAATTTTCAACAAAAAAGTTAATTTGCAATCAAGGCTCTAATATAAAAGTTGAATTGCCGACAAAATAATTAAATTTTCAACAAAATAGTTGAATTTTCAAGCCAAGAAGACGAATTTTTGACATAACAGTTGAATCTTCAACCAAATAGTTTCATGTACAATCTACAAAGATAAAATCTAGAAATAATGTAGCAGCTGATATTTTAAACAAAAAAGATGAAATAAGAACCAAAGGGTCAAATTGGGAAACTAAAAAGCTTAAACTTCAATCAATACCGATTAGTTTTCAAACAGTTTCGTTGTTACCCGAAAAAGATCAAATTTCTATCCAAAAAGATGAATTCTTAACAAAGAATATAAAATTAGAATTTTCAACCGAAAAGAATTAAAATTTAAGAATTTTAAATTAGATTAAAATCAAATTCAAAATCCTATTTAACGTGCAATACTCCAGTTAATCTATGGAATTCCTGAAAATGAAACAATCCAACGATCAAATTTTGGACTACCACCACAAAATGCTCCTATTGCAATTTCTGAAAACAAAAAAATTTGTTTCTTTGTACAGAAATAAAAAAAGGAAAGAAAAATGAGAAGGCAACCAACTAAATTGAAAAGACATTCTTAGTCGGTTCCGTAAAAAAATTGAACGTGAACGTTGAAAAATAGCCAAACTCTGCATTTTTTTGAAAATATTGTTTGAATAATTAATTATTTTTTTCAATTTTAGAAGTATCCTTGCGAAGAGAAATTAAGCTTATTATAGTTGAAAAAATGCCAAAACATGAATTTGCTAGCGGAAATTGTTAATTAAAGCCTTGTTAAAAAATAGTAAAACTTCAAATTTTTTTTGGAAATTGTTTTAATAATTCCTAATTCTTGCAAATTTGTAAAGCATCGTAGCTAAAAGTGATCGAAAAACATTCTTATTTGAATGCGTAAAAAATTGAGCCTATTCGTTAAAATATATTCAAACCGTACATTTGTTTATAAAATTTAGTTAAACAATTGCCAAATTGATTTTTGCTAAATTGATTTCACCCACTGGAAATTATTTATAGATAATTTTAGCACAGATTCAAGACCTTTCATTAATCTGAAAATATTTTTAAAGAATATCGCTTCTGAACTATTAAAAACATGTCAAATTTGTTCCTAAATAATAAATTAGGCAAATTTTCGATCAAAAATGCAAACAAACCAATTTTTATGAAATATAAAAAGGTTTCATTGAAAAGAAATTGTCTTTTTTTTTAAATTAATAGGGCAGGCTAAAAATGGATTTGTCCACAGAAACTTTTTTTGCTCCACTGCGCCGCTCACTCTCCATCTCGATGATCTCGATCGGCCCACTTGGGAAACAGGACAAAACTGACACAGAAAATTGAAGGTGGGAGGATCCGCTCGACTTCTATTCCATTCCATTCCATTCCATTCGATTTTATTCTAAAATAGTAAAATCAAGATGTCGTAGGCCACTCGTCTGGACAGGAATGATAATGAAATGGGTGAAAAGGCAAGTGGGAGGGACAGTCCAATAAAAAAAGGAAAAGGAGGTTCCGATAGATAGAATGTACAACTGCGAGGCGAGTCGGCGCGACGGGGCTCCATGAAGTCTAAACACTCTAAAGTTAACTGTAATTATTACTACGTGCCCCGTTGAACTCTTGGTTTCGTGTCGAATGGGAAATAGCGCAAAACAGGAAAACCCTTACCTTCAAACTTAAACGCGTTTTGTTGCATGGACTAAACTCGTTCTCAATCTCTTTAAAAAAAAAAAGAAATGTGTTTTTTTTTATTGTAGAAATATATTAGTACATAAAAGTTCATTAGTCCCTTTTTTATTCTCCCAAACTGTCAACTCAATATCTCATTTCATGTGTAATTTTTTTGCATATATCGATTCCGTATATATACGGAATCGACTAATAGTGTCTTTTCGATTACTTTTTGCTAGGATGCTTTACAAATTCGCAAGAATTATGATTAATTTAAGAAAAATTCATAAAAAAAAATTTGGCTACTTTTCAATAAGGCTCCATTTTTATATACGAAATAGAAATAGATGCTTTACTTTGCAAGAATGATTAATAATTTAAATTTTTCATGAAAAAATCAATGTTTGGCTACTTTTCAGCAAGGCACAATTTTTATTACAGACTAATATAGACTAATAATGTTTTTTCAAAGACTGTTTTCTATGAAGTTTTAGAAGCTTGCAAGAATTATCAATAATTTAAACAATCTTTATCGAAAAATAAAAATTTTGCTACTTTTCAACTAGGCTTAATTTTTATATACGAAATGAGACGTGTTTTTCATGACTTTTTCCTATGATGCTTCACTTTGCAAGAAATATTGATAATTTAAACAATTTTCATGAAAAAATCCAAGTTTGGCTACTTTTCAACTAGGCTCAATTTTTATACACGGAATAGACTAATTGCGTCTTTTCGATGACTTCTTTCTATGGTGCTTTACTTTGCAAGATTTATTATTAATTTAAACAATATTCATAAAAAAAAGTTTGGCTACTTTTCAATAACCCAGGCGGAAATATTATATATAGTTTATATATAGTATGAAATATTATATATAATATTCATTTGTTTTATATAAAACATGTATAAAACAAACGAACATTATTATATATAATACTTCACACTATATATAAACTATATATAATATTTCCGCCTGGGAAGGCTCATTTTTTATATACGAAATAAACTAATAATGTCTTTTCCATGACTTTTTCCTATGATGCCTCACTTTGCAAGAGTGATTAATAATTTAAACAATTTTCATGGAAAAATCCAAGTTTGGCTACTTTTCAAATAGGCTCAGTTTTTATATACGGGATAGACTAATATTGTCTTTTCGATGAATTTTTTCTATAATTTTCAACAAAATTGCAAGAATTATTATTAATTTAAACAATATTCATAAAAATCAAAGTTTGACTATTTTTTAACTGAGCTCAATTTTTATATACGGGGTAAACTAATAATGGCTTTTCGATGACTTTTTGCTATGATGCTTTACAAATTTGTAAGAATTATTAATAATTTAAACAATTCAAAAAAAATCAAAGTTTGGCTACTTTTCAACTAGGCTCAATTTTTATTATAGATTAAAATAGACTTATAATGTCTTTTGGATGACTTTTTACTATGTTGCTTTACAAATTGGTGTGGTCCAAAAAAAAATGGCAGCGAGTTAAAAAACCTCCTTTTACCAAATTTAATACAAATATATTTTCAAAAATCAATTTTCGCCATCATATTCGTCCCGCCATTTTGAAATTGTAATTTTTGACGACTATTTAGAAATTAGCGACTCTAAAAATCTCCTTATAAGAAGTTCCTGAGGAAGCAAAACAATTCAATTTTGGCCGCCATTTTCTATTCGCAATTTAGAATTTATAATTTTTGACGTCGACTTTACTAATACTTTATACTTTACCCAAAAAAGTTCAAATTGTGAATGAAAACCCGTTGAATGTAACGAAAAAAATTTTCAACAAAATGGTTGTATTTTTAACCGAATGTCAAAGAAGATGGAACATCTACCAAAAGAGATGAATTTTCAAACAAAGAAGATAAATTTTCAACCAAGGAATATTTATAATCAATGAAGAAAACTAACATACAAAATTTTGAACTTTCAAGCCAAAAAAATGAATTTTCAACCAAAAAGGAAGACTTTTTGAAAAAATTAATAAATTTTCAACCAACCAATTACCTTTGGGACAAATATTTGAATTTCCAACCAAAGGAAAAAATTATTTTTATCCAAATTGTTGAAGTTTCAAGCCAAAAACATTAATTTTCAACAAAACAGTGGAACTTCCAACCAAAAAAGATGACTTTTTAACAAAATTGTTGAATTTTCAAGAAAATAATTACATTTTAATCAAATAGTTAAATTTTCATTCAAACAAATTAATTTTCTTCCAAAATGTTGAATTTTCAAGCTAAAAAGGCCGATTTTCAACAAAACGGTAGCTTTTTTAACCAAAAAGAATAACTTTTTAACGAAAATGTTGAATTTTCAACAACAAAAATCAAATTTCTGAATGAACAGTGTAATCAATAATCAAAAAGGTTGACATTTTAACAAAGCTTTTGATATTCTAACAAAATAATTAGATTTTTAAACAAATATTTGAATTTGCAACCAAAATGTTGAATTTCCAAGCCAAAAAGATTGGTTTTCAACAATAAAATGGAATTTTTAACTAAAAGGATAACTTTTTAACAAAAATGTTGAATTTTCAACAAAATAATTACACTTTTAAACAAATTATTTAATTTTTTTCTAATATGATGAATTTTCAAGCCGAAGAAGCGGATTTTCAACGGTACAGTGGAATTTTAATAAAAATGGATGAATTTTCAACCATTTTGTTGAATTAATTTTCAACTAAAATGTGAGTCTTTAACCAGAAAAACTAATTTCTAACAAAATGGTTCAATTTTCAACTAAATATTTGAATGTAAAACTAAGAACACTAATTTCTTAACGAGAAAGAGACACTTTCAACAAAACACATGAATTTTAAAAGAAAAAACAAAAAAGTCTATTCAAAATGAAGTAGTCAACAAAAAGATTACTAAATAGTTAAAATTTTAACTAACAAAATCAATTTTCAACCAAAGAAACGAATTTTTAACAAAATAATTCAATTTTTGACCAAACGGATGAACTTTAAACAAAAATAATAATGAAGCCTGAGCCAAAAAATGCATTTTTAACAACGTATCTCGACTTTCAATCAAATAGTTGAATTTTCATTCAAAAAAGATAAATTCTGAAGAAAAAATTTAATGGCGAGTATTTCCGACAAAAAATTTTAAAAATAAATTTTAAAAACAATTGCTCACTTTCAATACAGAAAGTTTTTCAAGTCAAGACAGAAAAAAATTTCAACCAAATTGTTGAACTTTCAAACAAAAAAAAAATGAATTTTCAACGTTGAATATAATAGGGGATATTTCAACTAAAATAGAAAATATTTAATTCCTTAAGAATTTAAATTCAACAAAAAAAAACGAATTTCCAATAAAAGAATGGAACCGTTAACGAAGATCAATTAACTTTCAACCAAACAGTTACATTTTCCACCAAAATAGTTGAATTTTTAACACAAAAAGGCAAATTTTTAACAAAACATTCGAATTCTTACCAAAAAGGATGACCTGAACAAAGTCGTTGACGTTTTAACCATATAATTAATTTTTTCACCAGAGAAAGATGAATTCATAATCAAAAATATAATTGTAGACTTTTCAACCAAAAATAATGCCTGTAAGAAATAATCGTAGATTTCCCATACAAAAATATGGAATTTTTTCCATACTTTTGAATATCCCATACCAGTATAGAAATTTTCCGGTGGTTGTTGGAAGATTTTCCATACTTTATGGTAAAACTTCCATACAAGTATGGGAAGTATGGTACTGAGGTATGGGAAAGTTTCCATCCTTGTATGGGTTAATCACTTCCCATATATGTATGGGAAGTTTACCACAATTTTTTCTTACAGTATGAACATCAACCCAAAAATAGATGGATTTTCTCATTGGATTCCATAATTCAGTTTGCTTGTGTAGCAAACATGAAATTTTCAAATAATAAGCATGAATTTTTTTCCAAAATAGACGAATTTTTAACAAAATATTTCAATCTTCAACCAAAGAGATGATACATACCCCAGAAGATTAATTTTCTACTGAAGACTTTTCGATCAAAAAGAATAAACTTTTTACCAAAAATAGTTAAAATTTCTTAATAAGTTCTATCAATTCAGTTCTCATTTAAACGAAAAAATGAGGAAGGAAAGTTTCTTGAAAACATCGAGAAAATGATAAATTTTTTGAAAAAGGGGTAAAGGTAATTCGTAAACTTTCTTAAAATTTATCACCACGAAACGTACTAAACGTATCTATAGTTTAATTTAATATAAGAACACCCGAAACGTCATTACCGTACGGCGTACAAACCTCACTTTCCTCAAGGATAAACTGATTTTCTCCTTTTTTTTAGACAGTAAACTGAAAAATGCTTAACGTATCAATTTTGTAAACTTTAGATGACCATAAATTTAATGTATGCACATTTTTCGAGTCAAATTAATAATATTGTAGAAACCTTGTAGTCTGTCCCTCGATTTTTGTAATTTCAGACGTCATTACCGTACGTTTTTTTTTCCTAGTGAAATATTGTAGTTACAGTTGAGTAATAAATACAGAAATATCAGGTGTATCGTTTAATACAAGATTTTATAAAATTGAGCTTAAAATATTAACTCTCTTTTTTGTGAATCCGACGTTAAATCTGAGAAGTGCATCTTGACAACAAAAACGTCATTACCGTACGTGCGTTAAAAACCATTTTCGGAGTGAAAAAAATTTATGAAAACAATTCCGTTACTTGCTTGGCGGTGTTTTCTTTCATAAGTAGGTGACTTTTTATAATTAAAATCTGTTATTTTTTTATAAACATGAAAAAGGATAAATTTTAAAAAATTTCTCTCATCATTACCGTACGGTACAATAGAACAGCATACGACTGATTATATGCGCGTGCGCATGGATTCGTTATTATTTATTTTCATAACTGCTCCTTTTGGATTTAAAATGTTTACATGTGATAAAATCAATTTCCGCTGTGAAATATTTAATTCCTAATAATAATATGATTGCCACTGTAGGTGCTAAAATTTGCCTACAATTTGACAATTACCCATATGACAAGAAAAAGCATAAAAAATCGTCTAAAATGTTCCTGGTTCTAAAAATCTCCCTTCCTCAGCAAAGATTGTGCTACATTGGTAGCATCATTAGATGAGGAATTTTCTGCAAGAGGAATAAAATTTTAGTACACAATTAGGTGTAATAATATTATAGGTTTATTGATTCGTATCGCGTTCGAACGTCAGTTTCGAATTGTGTTAATGAGAACAGTTGTAGTTTAAAACCGACTTATTCTTCTTGCGTGTCCTGAAGATGGATCGGATCTTGAAAAAACACTGCATAAATTCAAAAAGTAACTATTATTTTTAATTAAAATTGAAAAGAATTTCATTTTATCATGAATTATTTTTGCCAAATAAGCAGGAAAAAGATTTATAATCAAAAAATAAAATTCTAAAGCAACCTCACTTTTCGACTCATTAGAGACATAAATAACATAATGAAAAAAGAGAGAGAAAACGTGAAAAGGATTATTTAAGAAATCTTCATTTTTATTTAAAAATTAAAAAAAAAGAACGCATTGAATTTTAGCAATTTTTAAGAAATGTTTTTAAAAATATTTTGGATTGTTTTCTTTTCCTAATTGGAAAATTTAATAATCTGAATAAATTGGTGTCAGAATCACCCATACAACTATTATTTTCATAAGCAATACAAAAAAGATGAATAAAATTATAAATAATAAATAAAACATTTTATTATTTGGTTAAAAATTTAACAATTTGCTTAAAAAGACATCATTTTTTCAAATTCAACTGTTTTTTTAAAAACTCGTCTTTTGGGTTACATTTTTTTCCGTATAATATTAACCTTTTGTTTAAAATTCATATTTTGTTGCTGATAAGTCAACTGAGATATTTTTTCGATAAAAAAGATTTTTTCTGGAAATTTGTCTTTTTATTTTAAAAGCTCATCTTTTTTCAGTATGGGAATATTGCATCTTTCTTTGACGAAAATGCAACTATTTTGTTGAAAATTCAACGATTTCCTAGAAAATTGACTTTTAGTTTAAAATTTCTATTTTTCTGTAGAAAAGTCTATTGACATCCTTTTGGATGAAAAATTAACTCTTTTTTTGAAAATTTGTCTTTTTGATTTAAAAATTCACCTGTTTTAGTAGAATTTTCATTTTTCTTTGATAAAAATGCAACTGCTTGGTTCAGAATTTAACAATCTTGTTGAAAAGTTATACTTTTGGTCAAAAATTCGACTATTTAGCAGAAAATTAACTTATAGTTTACAATTTCCATTTTGGCGTTGAAAAGTGAACTGGAATCTTCTTTGGATGAACATTCAACTATTTCTTTGAAGTTTTTTTTTTCTATTTCGTCTGTTTCGGTTGAAAGTTGAATACTTTTTTGAAAATTTGTCTTTCTTATTTCAAAATCCACCTGCTTTAGCAGAAATTCTATCTTTCTTGGATAAAAATGAAACTTTTTGGTTTAAAATTCAACAATTTTGTTGAAAAGTCATACTTTTTGGTTGAAAATTCTGCTGTTTTGTTGAAAATTCAACTATTTTGTAGAAAATGTACTTTTTGGTTAAATTTATTATTTTGTTGTTGAAAAGAGAACTGAAATCTTTTCTGGATAAAAATTCAAGTATTTAACATATTTTTTTTATTAAAAATGCATCTATTTTAAGACAAAATTCCATCTTTCTTGGATAAAAATGCAACTGTTTGGTTGAAAATATAACTATTTTGTTAAAAAGTCACATTTCTGGTTGAAAATTCTACTGTTTTGTTGAAAAATTAACTATTTCGTAGAAAATTCACTGTTTATTTGAAATTTATATTTTGGTGGTAAAAAATGAACTGATGGTTTTTCTGGATGAAATTTCAACATAAAAAAAAACATTGTCCTTTTTTTATTATATAGTATTAGTAGAGAATTCAACTATTCCGTTAAAAATTCATCCCTTTTGGTTGAAAAACATCGTCTTTTTGGATGAAAAATTCCATTTTGTTCGTGGAAACTTATTTTTTGTTAATAAATTCATATTTCGATCTTGAAAAGTCAACCGGAATCTTTTCTGGATGAAAATTCAACTATTATTCAAAAATTTGTTTTCTTTTTGAATAAAAATTAATCTTTTTCAGAGAAATTTCATCTTTTTTGGATAAAAATGCAACTCTTGGGTGAAGAATTCAACAATTTGGTTAGAAAGTCATCCTTTTTGGATAAAAATTCGTCTTTTTGGATTGAAAATTATTTTTATTTGAAACTTATTTTTTAGTTAAAAGTTAATATTTTAATTGTGAAAAGTCGACTAAAATCTTTTTTTACAGAAAATTCAACTATTTTTTTAAATCGTATTTTGGTTTATAAATTCATTCGCTTGGGTAAACATTTCTTTTTTTATGAAAATGCAACTTTTTCTATAAAAATTATTCTTCTTTGCTTGAGTATTCAACTATTTATTTGAAAGATTTGGCTGAATCACTTTGTTAAAAAATCTTTTTTTTTTAAGAGTTATATTTTTAGTTGAAAATTCATCTCTTTGTTTGAAAGTTTAACTATTTTTTTAACAATTAATATTCTTAAATTAAAAATTCAACTACTTGGGTAAAAGCCAAACTACATTGTTAAATTTTCTTTTTTTATTGAGGGCTTATGTCTTTGGTTAAAAATTCAACTGTTTAGTGGAAAAGTTTTTTTTTTTCTGAAATTAATTTTTTAACTGAAAATGTACCCCTTCCATTTTTTTAAGATTAATCTTTTGTAGTTGAAAATTCTCCTTTTTTAGTAAAAAAAATAATTTGCTTGGTTTAACATTTCATTTTTGTTGGGCAAAAATGCATCAGTTTCTTGGAAAAATAATTTTTTGCTGAAGTCATATTTTTTATTGTAAATTCAATTTTTGTAGAGGAAATTCGTCTTTTGGCTTGAAGGTTCAACAATTTAGATAAAATTTTCTTTCTTCAGTGAAAAAGCTTTATATGCTGAAAATTCGTCTTTTTGGTTTTAAAGAACTTTTTTTTTATAAATTTCATGTTTTTTGATTGAAATATAAACTATGAGCCTTTTTGTTTGGAATTTATATTCTTCGGTTGAAAATTCAACTATTATGTTAAAAATGCAATTATTTTGTTGAAAATTCGAGTATTTTGTTAGAAAGTTTTTATAGTAGAAAATACACGTTTTTGTTTAGAATAAATTGATAAATTTTTTATTTGTATCTGAAATACTGTTCTATTAAGTTTATAAAAGATTATATTTTAAGAGTATTTCAAGACTAAAATGCTGGTACTTGAATATTAATGATCAAGAAAAATGAAAAATTAGACAAGGAAAAATAAGGGAATTTTGAAAATAAAGTTCTCGGACACTTTGTCTAATTCTGCGTTAGCAATAACTAGTAAAACATTTTTGGAAACTGAAAACTACGTACGAAGCATCAAAATCATTATTTTCATAAGAGACACAAATTCAGATGAATCAGAGGTAATGTTTTTTTTTAATGAACTTGCCGTTGGATAAATTTCCAAGACTTTAGGTTCACTTTATCAATGTATATATGCAAAAACATTACATGACAAGAAGAAGCAAAATCCTTTAGATAATATTCCGGGTTCTTAAAATCTCTTTTCCGTCAGTAAAGGCTGTGCTAGTGGAGGATTAATTTTTGGAAAAGCACTGCAACAATTAAAAAAGTAATGCTTATTTTGATAGGCGACACAAATTCGAATGAATGAGACGTAATGATTTATTGAATGAACTAACCTTTGTGAAAATAAATATGACATGATATGCAGAAGCATAGAAATTTTTCTAAAATGTTCCAGTATCTTAAGATTTCCTTTCCGTCAGCAAAGACTATGTTCGTGAAGGACAAATTTTTGGACAAACACTGCAACAATTAGTCAAACATAATTTTTTTTTGAATGTTTACATGCTTTTCTATGGAAACATAATGGATAGTGTTTCAAGAAAAATATCTGTTTGCATATTTCTATATTCTTTTCATGAAATTTTTGATGTGAAAATTCTATAGCTCTGTCAACTTTTTGTTTACAATCGCAATTTCATTTATCGGATGATACGAAAGGAAACTCAACGTCCTGAGAATGATGTTTTCAATACCAATCGGTTATAATTTTAGCCTCATTGTTTCATTTAATTTTAGGCTAAAAATTTTAGTTTAGTGTCTAATTCAGTTTCCAAAGTAAATTACAATCTTAGGTGTATATCTATTAAAACCATTTGAAAGGATATCAATTTTACTTTCCTCTACACATGGAACTGAATCGTCAACATCTGTTATAAAAAAGACATTGAAGGCCTACTTTTTCTAATTTATCATTCAGTAGCCTTTTCATTCATTTGGTGTTCCAAATTTTTGTTTATATAATTCGCCATCAAATTGGGAGTCAATAGAATAAAAAACAAAATGTATTGGTCCAAAAAAGTTTTTATATGGAATTTTAGTGTGTCCCTTTATACTGTCTCATCTTTTTTTCGATTGCATCCTTTACTTTATCAAGAGGAATGTTAGAGACCATCGGGAATAAATCAAAGAAAACTAAAATATGATCTTGTGCAATCGTGATTCCTTCAATAAATTCTCGGAAAACTGAACTAGTTTCTACTAAATTTTCGTTCCTTCTTGAAGAACCTATTGTTGATCTCTTTTTTCCTTCACATTTTTTGCGTGTTGTGTGTTTGAATAGGATAACTTCATCCTATGATTTCCAATGTCTCGTAAATGACTCAGGGATCCCACCTGTGCAGTGGTCTCATTTTAGTACCACTCGAGACTGTTTTTTCTGATTCTCATTTTAATATCTGAAATGAGCCCTGAAATGATATTTTTTTTACGCAGTAAATGCTAATTTTCTTTCCGTACCGTTGTACTTTTATTACCCGTCTCTCGCCGACCCTGGTTCTAAACCTTAGACTTAGACTCAGAACGACCTTCTTTTTTTAAATTTGAATGCGTCCGACTCATTAGATTACTACTTTGAAAGTCATGAGAATAAAATTGAGGCAAGAAGGCAGCGTGCCTCTGACACTTTTATTGCCCTTATAGCATTGTAAAGTTGTACGAGCGCGCTGCGTGTACGGAGCATGAGGACTTACTATGTCCTAAGTATGTTTATGGGTCAGTAGCACACAGAACGCCACAATAGCCCAAGCCGCTTGGCAAAATCGTACATTTACGTACAGATCATGATGTCCATTGTTCTTGAACTTGTACGCCTCTCACACACACGCACACATATGCATATCAATGTTAGATATGGGTACGGATATGCAGACAATCACTAACACTCAATACCCATTGTTAACGTCCAACATAAATTCTACGTAACTCTTATCACTTATCACTTACCATGATACAAGTAACATTGATCGACGTTAATGCGAGAGCCTCCAGGAAGGAATCGTATGAAATCATTGTTCTGGCTCAAGTAATTCGTTTTGCATTATTACCACGCCTTGCAAGATAATTGCAACAAGTTCTTAGATATACATTACGGTTTATCATTTTATTGTTTTTAGATTCAAAAAGTTTTTTCATAGGGCCTAACATGTTGCGTTTCGTAGTCCAAGTACACTGTTAGACAAATCTGTATTAGATTTAGTATGCATGTAATGGAAGCAAAAATGCACAACATGAAATTAAATTTAGTATACCAGCGTACAGTAAATTTAGTATATTCATATCATGAATTTTTTTTTTACATGAAATTTAGTATACGCGTATACGAAATTCAGCATACGCATATATTAAATTTATAGTATACGCGTTCCGTTTCGCGTGTGTTCCATCTTCATTACCTGTAAACCTGATCAGATGAAACATGAAATCGAAGAACAAAGTTTTGATTTTCAAATAATCATATCGTTAAGCAGTTGAATATATTAAACACGTATACAAATTTTAGTATACAGAAGCTATGAAATTCATATACGTGAAAGGTACATACTGTACACTTGATAAATCTAGTACATATATAACTTCATAAAAGAAATTTAGTATACATGTAATGGAAGCAAGAATGCACAACATGCAACTAAATTTAGTATACCAGCGTACAGTAAATTTAGTATATGCATATAATGAATTTAGTATGCACGTACATGAAATTTAGTATACGCGTATACTAAATTCAGTATACATGTATATGAAACTCAGTATACGCATATACTAAATGTATAATGTATGTAAATGTAAATGTATGTATATGCATATACTACCTGTAAACATGATCAGATGAAACATGAAATCGAAGAACAAAGTTTTAATTTTCAAATAATTATATCGTTAAGCAGTTGAATATATTAAACACGTTTATGAGTTTTAGTATACAGAAACTATAAAATTCATATACGTGAAAGAAACTCACTGTACACTTGATAAATCTAGTAAATATATAACTTCATAAAAGAAATTTAGTGTACGTAAGTATAATAAAATTACAAAGTGTGATGAATTTAGTAAACGTATAGGAAATTTCATATGCCCGTGTATACTAAAATTGCAAACATTTCTAACAGTGTAGAGTTCTTGAATGCTGAAGAATTTATGTTGAGCAAATGCTCCCGAGAATATGCTCAACATTTAAGCTTAAACAGAGCATTTATAGAGCATTTAATAGAATGTAAAGCATGTATTGCTTAAGCAAATATATATCATAATTAATATACATATTTCTACAAAAACATTCTAAAGTGAAATGAACATATACTTTTTTAAATTAAAGAGTTGCTACTGGTCAGGTAATTCCAGGAAGTCAGGGAATGTCAGGAAAAACCTGACAGAGTTAGGAAATTTTCGATAAATTAAAGTTGAAATTAATTTTATTATTATGGTTAAAAATCGCAACTATTTGGTTGAAAATTAATCTCTTTTGGTCGAGGATTCAAACTATTTTGTTGAAAATCCTTCTTTTTTTTGTTGAATTCAACTATTTTTGGTATAAAATTAAAATCCTTTTTGTGCGGTTGAAATATAATATTTTTTTGTTCAAAATTTATTTTCTTTTGTTGACAATAATGTTTCCTAGATTATAATTAATTATTTTAAATGAAGATTTAACTCGTACATGTTTGGTTTAAAATTTATCTTCTCAAGTGAAAGATTCAAATTTTTGTTTTAAAATTCCTGTATTTTATTGAAAATTCAAATTTTGTGGGAGAATATTTAATTTTTTTTGGTGACTAATGCATCTTTTTGGTTGAAAATTTGTTTTTTTTCTTATGTATAATTATTGATTTAAAATGGAAATATAACTGTTCCATTTTTTGTCGATAATTTATCTTTTTTGATAAAAATGTAGTCTTCTTGGTTAAAAATTTTACTATTTCGTTGAAAATTTACTTTAATTTGATTGAAAATTAATTTTTTCACCGAAAATTTAAATAGGTATTCTATTTTCAGTTGGAAAATTGTCTGTTCTAGGTTGTAATTCAACTATTTGTTGAATATCCGTCTTTTTTTGGTAGAAGAGTACTCTCATTAGTTGAAATTTCATCTTTTTGGTTGAAGATTCATGTATTTGGTTAAAAATTAAATTTATTTTATTGAAGATTCATCATTTTAGTTGAAAATTCACTTTAACTATTCAATGTTTTTGGCAAATTGATCTTTTTTGATAGAAATGTCATCTTTTTCATTAAAAAATTATCTGTTTAGTAGAAAATTTAATAATAACATTTTTTAAAGAATTAATTTTTTTAGCTGAAAAGAAAACTATTTGGTTGAAAATTCGTTTTTTGTTTTGTTTTTTTTGGACAGAGAAAATTCATGTTTTGGGTGAAAAAATCCACTATTTGGTCAAAAATTTATATTTTCGGTTGAAAATTCATCATTGTGATTGAAAATTAATTTCTTGAGTTGAAAATTTGTTTCTTTTTAGATGAAAATTAATTTTTTTAACAGAAGATATAATTATTCCATTTTCGCTTGAAAATTTAAATTTTTAGTTGAAAATTAGTTAATTTCGCTGGAAACGCGTTTTTTTTTAAATATACTTCTCTAACTGAAAATTCAAATATTATATTTTGGGTTTGTAAATTTATCTTTTTTAGTTCAAAATTGAATTATTTTGTTGAAAAACAATTTTTTTGTTATGAAAATCCGTCTTTTCTGGTGAAAGACTTCTCTCATTAGTTGAGATTTCATTTTTTTGGTTAAAAATTCATTTCTTTGCTTGGAAATTTAACTGTTTTGTTGAAAATTAGTTTTTCTTTGGTTGAAAATTCATTTTACTAACTGAAAATTATTCTACTTTATTTTTGGTGAAAAATATATCTTTTTAATTTAAATTTAATCCATTAAGTTGAAAATTAAATTTTTTTAGTTGAAACTTCCTCATTTTAGTTGAAAAATCACTTGAACTATTCAGAGAACTATTCTATTTTTTGTTAAGAATTCATTTCTTTCATTGGAAAAAAATTACTTAGTTGAAAATTCGTTCTTTTTTGTCGATAGAAAATTCATCTTTTGGATTGAAAAGTCTACTATTTGGCCAAAATTTAATATTTTTGGATAAAAATTCATCATTGTGATTAAAAATTAATTTCTTTGGTTGAAAGTTCATTTCTTTTCAGTTGAAAATTAATTTTTTTTCGACTGAAGATATAACTATTCCATTTTCGTTTGAAAATTTATACTTTCAGTTAAACATTAGTTAATTTTACTGAAAACTCGTTTTTTTAAATAAATATTTTTGAGAATTAATTTTTCTGGTTGAAAATTGATTGTCTTAACTGAAAATTTAATTGTTACATTTTTGGTTGAAAAATAATTTGCTTTAATGAAAAAAAAATATTTTGTTGACAATTTTTTTCCTTGTTGAACATTTATTTTTCTGACATTTTAACTACTTAGTTGTGGTTCCAAGTGAAAAAGATAAATTTTCAACTAAAGAAATGCATTTTTAACTAACACGATGAATCTTCAAACAAAAATATGAATTTTTAACCAAATAGTTAATTGAATTTTCAACCGAAAAGATTAATTTTCTACTAAAAAAAACTCATTTTCAACAAAGTTTATGAATTTTCATCTTAAAAAAAAATAAATTTTCCACCAAAATTATAATAGTTAAGACGGCAGAAAAATAAACGTTCCACAAAAAAAATTTAAACAAAATATTTACTTTTTCATTAAGAAAGAAAAAGATTTTTCAACAAAAAGTAGAAGAATTAAGTTTTCTACTAAAAAGAAACGAATTTTCAACCAAAGAAATTAATTTTTAATCACAATGATGACTTTTCAACAAAAAATATGAAATTTTGACCAATTGGTAGATTCTTCAATATAAAATCCAAAAGATGAATTTTCTATTAAAAAAAAAACGAATTTTCAACTAAATAGTTTTTTTTTATAATGAGAGTAATGAATTCTTAACAAAAATAGAATAGTACAATTTTATACTTATCAGATAATTTTTTAACGAAAAAGATTACATTTCTATCAAAAAAAGGTAAATTTTCAACCAAATACATGAATTTCGAACTAAAATTATAAATTTTACAACGAAAATAAAGTAGGATGATTTTGAGTTAGTAAAATAAATTTTCAACCAAAGAAAATCTAATTTGCAACAAAACAGTTAAATTTTCAAACACAGGAATAAATTTTTAATCAAAGCGATGAAATTTCAACTAATGAGAGTATTCTTTTACTGAAAAAGACGGATTTTCAACAAATAGTTCAATTGTCACTGAAAACAGATAAATTAAAAATTAAAAAGAAAATAGCTAAGTTTGCAGTAAAAAAAATTATTTGCAATACAATTAAAGTAAGTTTTCAACGAAATAGTATAATTTTCAACCAAAAACATTACATTTCTATCAACAAACCTAAATTTCCGACAATAAATGGAATAGTTAAAGTGAATTTAACAAAAAATATGAATTTTTAAACAAATAGTTGAATTTTCAACAGAACAGATTAATTTTCTACTAAAAAAGACTCATTTTCAACAAAGTTTATGAATTTTAAAATGAATTATAATTAATTAATAATTAATAATAATGATAAATATATATTATATATAAAATAATAATAATCAATAAATTAATAATTATTAATTAATTATAATTTTAAAATAAATGTTTAAACAAAAAAAACGAATTTTCAAAAAACTATATATTTTTTTTCCTAAAATAAATTATTTTTCAACCAAAAACAGAAGAACTAAATTTTTAGTTTATACAATCAATCTTCCACCAAAACATGAATTCTGAACAAAATAATTCAATAATAAACTAAAAAAATGAATTTACAAACCAAAAATATAATAGATATTTCAATTTGCGGTTAGAAAAGTAAATTAAAAAAAAAAAACTAGTTTTCAGCAAAAAAATTGATTTTCAACTGAAACTATAAATTTTGAACCAAAAATGGAATAGTTATATCTTCAGTTGAAAAAATTAATTTTCAACTAAAAAGAAACGAATTTTCAACCAAATAAATTATTTTTCAATCTCGATGATGAATTTTCAACCAAAAATATGAAATTTTGTCCAAATTATGGACTTTTTAATCCAAAAGACGAATTTTCTATCAACTTCTCTATAAAAAAAAATGAATTTTTAACTACACATTTTTTTCAATGAAAGAAATTAATTCTTAACAAAAAATAGAATAATAAAATTTTCTACTAAACTGATCATTTTTGAACGAAAAAGTTTATATTTCTAACAAAAAAGGTCAATTTTCCACAAAAAATGTAATAATTAAATTGAATTTACAATTAAATGATGAATCTTCAACTAAAAAAATTTAATTTCCAACCAACTACGTTTATCAAAGTCATACTTCTTGAATAAAAATTCAACGACTTTGTTAAACATACATCTTTTTCATTTAAAAATTCATCTCTTTCTGTAAAAATTTAACCTTTTTTGTAAAAAATGCAACCGTCTGGTTAAAAATTAATCTTCTTTAGTTGAAAAATCACTTTTTTGGTGAAAATTGATGTGTTTTGTGGAAAATTAGTATTTTTGGCTCGAAAATTGAATGATTTGATAAAATTTTTTAACTATTTTGGCTGAAAACTAATGTATTTTGTTGAAAATTCGCCTTTTTGGGTAGAAAAATTATGTTTTTGATTAAAATTTCTACTACTGTTTTAAAAGTAAATTTTCTTTAGGTTCAAGATTCAAAATTGTATTTAAAAATTTGCTCTTTTTTATCAACATTTTTTCTTATAACTAAAAATTTAACTATTTAATTGAAAATTTAACTAATCGGTTGAAAATTAACTTTTTGGTCGAAACTTCATATTCGTTTCGCTTGGTTAAACTCACTGTTTTTTTATTAGTTACTAAACTATTATGTGCGCGCGCAAGCGCGCGCCAACTTTTGGGTTCATTTTTCTCCTTTACTCAATTTTCGAATCACTATTTATTCCTTCAAATTCCTTGACCAATCAAATTCTTGATTTTATAACACAAAAAGTTGTGAAGAATTATTTTCATTGAATCATTGAAATAATTTTAACGTCATATTTTTCTGAAAATTTGAATTATTAATAGCCCTTTAAACTATTCTAGAGAGAATTAAAATATATGTGCACATAATTTCGAAATGAAAATTCAGATACTTATTTCGCAAAATCAAAAAATTTAAAAAAATATATAATTGGAATAGAGGTATTTTAAACATTAACAAACTCTTATTATACAATGTATAGTCAATAGTCAATTATATAACCTTGAATTTAATAATCCGTTTATGTTACCTAATCAAAAGAAATTGAAATTCAATCATCATGTAATTTAAAATTGTTGAAAAATATAATCAGCTAATGATTAATTAATCTGTTTATAATATGACAAACATTAAACTATAATTTTCATTCAAACATTGTAATAATTTGTATACTACAATGAGAAAAAAATTCACTATTATTTTTGAAAATTTAATATATCAGTAACCTCCCAACTAATTTCAGAGAAAATAAAATCATATTCACATATAATTTTTAAAATTGAATGCAGACACTCGTTTCACAACATCAGCATCATTTAAACAATAATGTAATTAGTGGTATTTCAAATTTAAATAAACTTTTATTATGCAAATTATATCCAGTATTCAATTACTAAACCTGGAAGTAAATAATCAATTTATGATTCTGAATTTCAAACAATTTAAATTATATCTTTATGTAATTCAATTTTGTGGTTAAAATTATCAGCTAATAATTAATTAAACAGTTCACAACATAAAAACCCTCAAGCAATTATTTTCATCGAAACAATCAAATTATTTCTACTCCATATTTTTTTTCTTCAATTTTTAACTTCATTTCTGAATATTTTGATTTATTGATAAGCTTTTTAAAAAATTCCAGAAAATTCAAGTTCTAGTAGAATCAATAATTAATCACTCATTTAAAAACACAAAAAGCATCACAGAATTATTTTCATTTAAATATTCAATCAATTTTGAATTAAAATGTTCAAAATGTTTAATTGCATTACTTAAATTTACATTACTAATAATATTTTATACAAATTTCATAAAAAATCAAAACATATGTACATATGATTTTGGAAATTGAATTCAGATAAACATTTCAGATCATCGCAAAGTCAATAATCAATTTATGTTATCAATTTAAATTATTAATAACCTTCCAAAGTAATACCAGGAGAAATTGAAATATATGCATATATATAATTTTGAAAATTGAATTCGGATACTCACTGCACAACATCACAAGCATTTTGAAAAAATTATATCATTGTAATGGAGATATATTAAAGAAAAGATACATTTTTATCATAAAAATAGCAGCCAATATTAAATCACATAACCTTAATGTAAATAATCAATTTATGTGACTTAATTGAAAACAATGCAAAGTAAATCTTTATGTAATTCACTTTTTTGAAAATAATAAATCATTCAATAGTTAATAATAGTTGAGTCATCTGTTCAGAACTTAAAAGTCAATCAATAATATTATTTGCATTGAAACATCAAAATAACTTCTATCTTATATTTTTCTGAAAATTTCAATTATTCATAATATTTTTAACTAATTCCATAGAAACTTAGAACACATTTACATATAAGTTTGAAGATTATTCAGATAATTATCTGACAACATCGCAATCATTTCGAAAATTATAAAATTGGAATAGAAGTATTTTAAATACAAATAAACTTGTATTATACAAATCATATCCAGTATTTGATTAAATAACGATTCCTTCTATACTACAATCTTACATAAGATGGAGATTACCTTTTCCACATGAAGGATTTGAACTTTTATTTCTGAAGATTTAATTTATTCATAGAATAGAATCAGTTAATATATCATTTATAAGTTCACAACAGAAAAGGCATTAAGCAATTGTTCTTGTTGAAACATTCAAAATATATTTTTTCATTTGAAATTGCATTTCTATACATTGAATTCATTAATGACTTTTAAAACTAATTCCAGGAAAATTTAAAATATATGTATATAATAATTAATCATTTCATAACATAAGAAGCAATAAACAGTTATTTTAATCAAAACATTCGAATGATTTTTACTTTACATTTTTCTGAAATTTTGAATTAATAATAACCTTTTAAACTAATTCCACAGAAAAGTAAAAAATATGTACATATAATATTGAAAGCAGAATTCAGGTACTTATTTCACAACTTATTTATTGTTTAATATGTTTAAATACCAAAAATTAAAAGGAAAAAATCCTAATTTAATATTGAAAAAAATTGATCAGCTAATGATTCATTCATCTGTTGACAACATAAAAAGCACTCAACTATAATTTTCATTCAGGCATTCAAACAGTTTTTACTTTGCATTTTTTTTAAATTTACAGTTTCATTTCTGAAAATTCGGTTTATAAGTAACCTTTTAGAGTAATTTCAGAAAAAATTAAGACATATTCACATATAATTCTGAAAATTAAATTCAAATAATTATTTCGCAACATCACAAACATTGGCGGACAATATGTACTTTTTCTTTATTCATAATGTTTCCCCTAAGGGACTTCATTCTTTCTCATTTGCTCCCCTAGCACCCTCTAACTCCTTCATTGACTCTTCCCCCAAACCATCCTCCCCTAGAATCATTACCACATTCTCTTGCCAGCTTCCTTTATCTTCCATTCCTCTCCTACATCCTTCCCATACATGCTCCCATGTGTCCTCTTCCTATTCGCAAATTCTGCACTTCCTGTTATCTTTCTTTTCCCCATACATACTTGCCCTTACCTCGTTTCCCAATCTAAATCTTGCTATTCTGGTCCATCTTTTCTCTCCCCATCCCTCTTCTAAATACTTTTGTACTTCTTCCTTTTTTATCATCTTATACCATATATTATATTTTGATTCCTGAATCATCCCACATCTTTCGATTAATTGTCTTTCTCTCTCCCTTTTTCCACTCCTTCATAGTTGACTCCAGTCCCGTCTTCTATATCTCTAGCCTTGAAGCACTCCCTCCTTTCTTCCTACCATCTCGTTAATTCCATAGTCCTCCCTCTCCTTTCTTCTACCTCCATCAAACACTTTCTCGCTAACTCCCCTCCCTTTCCCTCCCACAGCTTAGTCTCAAAATTCCATGCACTCTTTCCTGCCCTAGTACTTAATTTATCCCTTTGCGTTTCTTCTCTCACCATATATCCCAGCGCCCTCCCGTCTAACCCTAGCGTCCACCTTACATACCTTTCTTGTCAACTCTCAATCTCTTTCCTTTCTTCCCATCCCCATATCTCTGCTCCGTCACCTAATACCGGCCATACCAGCGTATCAAATAACCACATTCTCCTTCTCCAATTTTTTTAAACCTTCTTTTTCCTATTCCCCATATCTGTTTCATTACCCCTGCTGCTTTTTTCATCCTTTCTTATATATGAGCTCTATGGTCTCCATTTGCTTGCAAGGTATATCCCAAATACTTAAACTCTTCTACTTCATTTAATTTTATTCCCTTCCATCTCCCCGTCCATTCTTCCTTTCTTCCTCCTCCTTTTATAAATCTCATTAGTTTTGTCTTCTCTACATTTAAATTCAACTTTTTTCATCTAAGTATCTAAGACATCCTTGCCTTACTCCTCTCACCAACCAGAAACTATCTCCCACTTGCTCTCCTACTATTACCTTGCATTTTGTCTCTCTGAAAATTCCCGATACTCTCTTTGTTAATCCCTCTCGTATCCCCTTTTTTCACCATAACTTTTTCTATCTCACCACGGTCTAATGAGTCAAGCGCGGCCGTTAGGTCCACAAACATTGCTATCATTGCCCCTTTCTCCCTTTTAATTCTCCTATTTACTAAATAGTTCAGAACATATATATCGTCGATCACTCCCATCCCTTTTCAAATTCCTGTCTGATTGGGTGGCTCTATCTTTTTCTCCACAACTTCTTTTTTTAACCTCTCCGGTAAAACAGTCACATATACCTTATATAGTGTTGGCATTGATGTCACTCCTCTATAATCATTAACCTCCTCCCATTTGTCTTTCTTCACTATTGGTATCACTACTTCTTCTACCCATAACTCTGGCCACCCCTCTCCCCTTCATACTCTATCGCACATTATCCATGCCCATTCCTTTAATTCTGTCTCTCCATATTTCCGTACTTCATTTGGAATATCATCTATACCAGGTGCTTTTCCATCTTTCATCATCCCTAATACCGTGACTATTTTCTCCCTTGTAATGTCCTCCTCATCTGTTTCCCTACCATATTTTCCTCCTTTCCTCACTTTCCTCTCTACCCCTCCTAGTAATTCCATTAAATATTTCTTCCATTCTACCATCTCAATATTCTGGTCTACTCTTTTCCTTCATCTCTCTTTATTTACCACCTTCCAAAACTCTCCATACGTCCTAGCCGTCTCCGCTTCTTCTTCAAACCTTTTATTTTCCTCCTCTTTTTTTTGATCACACAACTCATCAGTTCAAAATAGAAGAATCATTAAACTATAACTTTCATTAAAACATTCACATAATTTTTACTTTATATATTTCCTTTAGTTTGAACTTTAATTTCTGAATATTTGACTTATTAATAATCTTCTAAACCAATTACAGAAAATATAAGTTTCAATGGATCAGTTAATAATTAATTAACCAGTTCATAACATGGAAAGCATTACACAATTATCTCCATTGAAACATTGAAATTATTTCTAGATTATCTTCTCCTTTAAATTTGAAATTTCATTTCTGTACATTTAATGTATTACTAACCTTTTAAACTAATAAAAAAGAACTACAATATATGTACATATCATCTTGAAAAATGAATTCAAATAAAGTCATTTCACAACGTCACAAGCATTTGAAAAGATTATATAATTGCAATACAGGTATTTTAAAGAAAATGTAAAGTTTAATTATAGCAATAATAACCAATATCCAATTACATAACCTTCAAGTAAATAATCAATTTATGTGACTTGACTGAAACAAAATTTTAAATCAAGCTTTATTTAATTCAAAGTTTCTAACAAAATTGATCGACCAATAATTAATTAAACTGTTCACAACATACAAGGCATGAAACTATTATTTTCATTGGAACATTCAAATAATTTTTACTTAATATTTTTTAAACATCCTGAAAATTGGAATTATTAATAACTTTTCATAATATTTTCAGACAAATTTGAACATAGTATTCAGATGTAATTTTGAAAATTAAATTCAGATACTCATTTAAGCATTAATCTATAACTTTAATCGAAACATTCAAATAATTTTTACTTTATATATATATTTTTTTTCATATTCGAACTCCCATTTCTGACAATTTGAATTATCAACAACCTTTCAAACTAATTCCAAAAAATTTAATTTATAATAGAATCAGTTAACAATTAATTAATCAGTTCATTACATAAAAAGCATTACACAATTATTTACATTAACACATTGAAATAATTTTTACATTATATTCTCCTTTGAATTTGAAATTTCATTTCTATACATTCAATTCATTACTAACCTTTTAAACTAATTGAAAAAAAATATATGTACATATAATCTTGAAAATTAAATTCAGATAGAGTTATTTCACAACGTCACAAGTATTTGAAAAGATTATATAATTGCAATAAAGGTATTTTAAAGAAAAAGTAAACTTTCATTATAAAAGTAATAATCAATATTCAATTACATAACCTTCGTATGAATAATCCATTTATGTTACTAAGATGAAAAAAAATTTTAATTCAATTCCTTTGCAATTTGAAGTTTCTGACAAAATTAATCGACCAACAATTAATTAAACTGTTTACAACATAAAAAGCATCAAACTATTATTTCCATTGAAACATTCAAATAATGTTTACTTTATATTTTTTAAACATGAAGTTTCATATCTGCAAATTGGAATTGTTATTAACTTTAATAATAATTTTCAAACAAATTTGAACATAGTATTTAGATATAATTTTTAAAATTAAATTCAGATACTCATTTAAGCATTAATCTATAATTTTCATTGAAACATTCAAATAATTTTTACTTTATATATATTTTTTTTTAACTCAAACTCTCATTTCTGACAATTTCAATTATCAACATCCTTTTAAACTAATTCCAGAAAATTAAAGTTTCAATAGAATCAGTTAATAATCAATTAATCAGTTCACAATGTAAAAATCATTAAACAATTAGTTTCATTAAAACATTCAAGTAGTTTTCACATTATGTATATATTTTTCTTTAAAATTGCATTTCTATACCTTGAAACAGCGATCCCTCGTGTATCCGTCCAGAGTACCCGCCACTGAGCTACGAGAC
>CAKNXH010063394.1:0-55378 GCA_932178445.1 Andricus quercusramuli
TGCACTAGCAAAGGCTAAGGCATATATTAACAACAATCAAATGGCTCTTTTGTCCGAATCCGAATCCTCAAGATCATTTAGAGACTAGCAATGCTCAATCAACTCCTTCATTAATTCAACTCCAAAATTCGAACAGCTTAACGTCGCCTCCTACTTCGGGTAGTTTACATTTTTTGATTCATTCTGTCCCAAGTAGTTTGAACATTCAGAGTAATAATACTGAAAATAATGCAGAAATGAATACCACATCCGGAGTTCAATCAAACGCGAACGCAAATAATTTACCCGCACAATCATCGCTTTTGGACATGAATATGTGACCGTCCACGAAGAAAGGGACCTAATGCGGAAAAAATCGATTTTCATTTTCTTACGCCAATCGATAGTTTCCGAGTTGCTCTTTCATTTCCAGTAATCAGAAATTTTTAAAGTGAATTGCTTTTCTTGTTATTAAGCTACAAACATAGACATGACAAGCGTACGAGGAGAGCGAACGAGAGGCCTACCAAAGCCAGCCCCACCACTTACCACATAGCTGTACGCGACGTGTCCGTGAGATCCACTGGCTCGTGCCTAAAAGTGTAGTGGTAAGTGGAGGTGGTGCTTTTCGTAGACGCATCCCCACTACTTAAATGCTGACTTGCAGGCTCTGCTACAATCGCCCGTCCTGTAAAATTCAGCTTTGACGCATTAGGTCCCTTTCTTCGTGGACGGTCACATATGATAAATATCGGAAGCGAATCAAACTACCGAATACCCCGAGCCGACTTGTCTGAATTTGAGGGGTCATACGAAAAATGGCCTGGACTTAGCGACACCACTGAATCGGCTATACATAATAGCAACAAATTCTCTGAATCCGAGAAGTTGATGTATCTGCGATTGTGTCTGCAGGGCAAGGCAGCAGAAAAAATGGAGTCTCTAGAACGTACCGCAGAAAATTACCAAATAGCTTGGTCCATCTTAGAAAAGTATTACGATGATCCCGTCGCGATAATAGAAAACCGTATACGTGCCCTTTTCGAATTATCGCCCTGTCAAAATGCGTCAGCATCCGCTCTAGGAGAGATTATCGACAATGCGACCAAACATTATCGTGCCCTCGAAGTGTTAAACAAACCCTGTTTAGAATTGTTCCCGATTTATCTCTTATTCTGCAAACTCGAACATCAATCGCGAACAAAATGGAAGGAAGAAACTCAATGTAATTCGTCTCCAAAAATGAGCGAATTTTTAGATTTTTTACACTCTCGTAGAAAAATCCTCGAAACATATAAACCTAACAAAAGCGAAAAAGCGGATCAGCATGACAAGAACAAAAATCGACGAACGCACGCGAATGACGAAAATCACCACTCTCATTCATACGCGACTCAATATGAGGCTTTCTGTCTTTTATGCAAGGGTTCTCATTATACTCAATATTGCGAAACATTAGTAGAGTCGAACGTCTCCGAATGAATAAATATTTTTAAAAAAGCAAATTTATATTTCAACTGTCTTAAATCGAACCATCGCGTAGAAGATTGTAAACCAGATCACTGTAAAAATAGTAGCAAAAAACATCACACAATTTTACATCTTGAGAACGGCAAAAAAGACAAAAACTCTCAAGCGAATCCCGCGAACACAAACATCAAGCCCTCTCAATCGAAACACTTGAACACCTTTTATTCAAAAAACGAGCATCAAAGTGAAAGTCTTTTGACAACCGTGGTTGTTGAGATAATGGATCGAAACGGAACTTACAGCGAATGTAGATTTCTTCTTGATTCTTGCTCACAGCCATATCTTTGGCGACACGAATGGTATTAAAGCTAGGGCTTTCCAGACAGCATATGAATGTTCCTTTTGGTGCCGTGAACTCACTATCATTATGCGTTAAATACATAACACAAACGAAGGTGAAATCGCGATTAAACAATTTCTCTTCAAATCTCGAATTCTTGGTAGTAGATGAAGTTAACGAGCTATTGCCTTTAAGACCGGTAAATAAACCAGATTTTTATATTCCGAACAATATTAAACAAGCTGACCCATCTTTCAGTAGCCTAAGTCCAGTGGACGGTGTCATTGGAGCTGAGTTCTTTCTTCAACTCTTGAAGCAAGGACAAATTAAAATTCCGGGCCAGAATATCGTCTTACAAAATATTGTCTTTGGATGGATTATAGCTGGAAAACACTCGTCAAAGCCCAGTAAGACAAACGTCTTGTCATCTTATCACGATGTCGTTAAATAGTCAATTAGAAAAATTCTGGACAGTACAAAATTGCCCAGAAAAAAAATCTTGTCGGTGGAAGAAAACGAATGCGAAAATCATTATGAGGAGGACACTACCAAAGTAAAGACAGTTTCAAGAAATGGAGGGTATTATTTGCCTCACGATGCGGTCATAAAAAACAATAGCTTGACAACGCAGTTACGCGTAGTTTTCGACGGCTCAGCGAAAACAACCACAGGACTATCATTGAATGACGTGCTGATGGTAGACCCTACTATTCAAGACAATATTTCCACTCTATTATTGCGTTTCCGCTCACACCCCTTTGTCCTTACAGCTGATATAGAAAAAAAATGTACTGACAAACAATAGTCCATCCCGATGACCGTAAGTATCAAAGAATTCTGTTGCGCGAAGAACCTTCCGATCAGATAAAGACTTAGCTAGCATCAGCTAGCGGACGACGAAGCGAGCACTTTTCCTAAAGCTGCTGAGGTATTGAAAAACGACTTCTACGTCGACGATATGCTTACCGGAGCGTCGACTATCAAGGAGGCTGAACAATTGCGCAACGAGTTAATCGAAGTCATGCGCAAAGGTGGCTTAAACTTGAGAAAATGGGCCTGAAATGATTCAAGCTTAATTGAGCCACTATTAAATTGTTCACATGAATCGTTTTTTCAACTGAATTTAGATATCACTGTGAAAACTCTAAGCATTCATTGGAATACAAAACGAGATTCAATAATTTTCACCGTAAATCAAAATAATGTGAAAAATAGGGCATTAACGAAACAAGAAAAATACTCTTTTTTCATCCTCTTGGCCTTCTAGGTCCCGTTATAGTACATGGGAAAATCATGATGCAAAAAATGTGGCTTCTTAATTTAGGATGGGACACACCGGTTCCAAGCGAAATTCATAATGCGTGGCAAAAATAATATGAGTAGCTACCATTCTTATCAAATTTGCAAGTCAATCGGAAATTATTCGCGGAAGATTATTCCACTCTTCAATTGCACGGATTTAGCGACTCTAGCGAAAAGGCATACGGGGCTGCTATCTACGTTAGATCAACTTACAATCAGGGAAGACACGAGACACATTTAATTTGTTCGAAATCAAGAGTCGCTCCGATTAAAGCGTTATCTTTGCCGCGAATAGAGCTGTCTGCAGCTCTTCTGCTAGCTCAATTATATGAAGCGACAGCTCAAGCCTTGCGATATTTAACCTTTTGAAAAAATTGTTTTCTAGTCCGATTCCACCATAACACTACACTGGATCAACACTTCTCTCAACTTACTCCCGACCTTTGAACGAAACCGCGTTTCTAACATCACAGCTATAACTAGTTCTATCGCGAATCACGAACGGAAACACGTTCAGTCAAAAAGCAACCCGGCTGACCTCATTTCTCGAGGTCTCATGCCTAGAGAATTAATTGACTCTCAATTGTGGCTGAATGTACCAACGTGGATCAACAAAACGGAAGATCTTTGGCCAGAATCAGTCCTAAAACTTTCCGAAAATTCGGAATTAATGGAACCCGTCGCCAGTTAACAAAATCAAAATTTTGAAATCAACTTCTGAGTCATACAAGGAAAAGGTCACTGTAAAAATATTACAACACTTTTCTTCGTCCAACGAGCTAAGACGATTTATTGCATGTTGTAAACGAGTCACCCACAACGCGACGGGTGAGAATAAATTAACAGGAGACCATTACTATGATCAAATTAATTCAAGCGGAAGGATTTCCCAACGAATTGAAGTCTTTGAAATCTAAGGATGATTTAAAGGGAAAACTTAATAATCTACCTCCTTTTATTGATTCTGACGGAATTATGCGAGTTGGAGGTAGACTCGATAAAGCTAATTTCTCTTTCTCACAAAAGCATCCAGCGCTTTTACCACACCATCAGTTTACCGATGTTTTAATTCGAGAAGAACACGTAAAAACTATGAATGGTGAGATACAAACTACCCTTAATGTCCTACATCAGAACTTTTGGGTTACGAACGAACGAAATACAGTCAAACGAGTAACACATAAATGCGTTGCTTGTGCTCGGACTAACCCATCCACTCCCTAATATGTCATGGGAGATCTTCCAAAAAGTCGTCTCCCTCTCTCTCTCTCTCTCTCTCTCTCTCTCTCACGTCCTTTTCTAGTTTCCTGTATAGATTATTGCGGTCTATTTTACATTAAAGAAAGGCAAAACAGAAATCGGAACAAAATTAAAATCTTTGCAGCCATTTTCGTTTGTTTCGCAACTAAGACCGTTCATATTGAGCTCGTTAGTGATCTCAGCACCGAAGCCTTTATGGCCGCTTAGCAACGATTTTTTAGTTGACGTGGTCTAAGTACATACCTCTATTCAGATAATGCCACAAATTTTGTTGGCGCCAAAAGGGAGATTATGGACATCAGCAATCTCTTATCTTCTCATGAGCACAACAAATCGGTAGAGAGAACACTAACGAACGAAAATATCGCGCGGCATATCAGCAATGACTTCTAGGTTTAATCCAGAATTATAGTTTTGAATTACCAAGTTGTATTACTGTCCAAATTTTGCATCTCAGTTATGTTCTCTTTTACATAAATCACCTGTACTTCATGTTTCTTTTAGGAAACGAATCAACGCTTCTCTACGTCTATTGCACATAATTATGAATATAACTTATTACTATATCATTCATTGAATATTTGAATCGACATATGCCTATATAATTGCATCTGCTATTGTGATATGTGTTTCTATCTTTCCCTTATTGAACTAGACCCTTCAAGGGGGCCAGCATGTTGAAGCCGATGGCACTAAATCTCCTTCAAATTTGTATGAGGGTTTACGAACCTGAAAGCTCTTTCAAATATGTCCTTCGAATTCTTCATTCAAATCTAAATTTCTAAATGACAGGCCAGACACTTTTACTGCCCTTCGAGGCCATCGAAAACTTTCCTTTATCTTCGAAAATTTGAGAATTTCGGATTATCCGAAACATCTGTAGTCTAAGCTATATAACGATTTCTATGTACTATTTGTTCAACCAAGCCTTCGTCGCCACTTAATTGTATAGCCTCCAACCAATCCTTGCTAGTCTTTCACTGATTCACACCTCCTACCTCAAACAACTGCATTTTCCAACACCCCCTTCCTCAACACTTAGCCCATCTCCCTACCCATCGTACCGTGTACCTTTCGTCCCTGCCACACACGAATTTGGAAATTCATAACGACAACATCTGAAAAGTGTAATAACTCGCGCAAATTACTTGTAACCCAGTCAATAATTTAAATAGACCATGTTCTTTATCTATGAATCGTGTTTCTTTCATTTCTTAAGCCAGCACCTTCTTCGAAAATTCAAGGAGAAATAATCGACGGGAAAAGCGAATATGGGCGTAATTGATGGTCCGCAGCGTCACAATAACAACTGTAGGTATAACACAATTTTGTTAGGAGGAATAAACACTGAACTTGTCGAGTACAACTCAGCATTAGTTTTAGTTTTTCCAAAATGATAAAACAATTTTCAACAGTTAGATTTTTCGAATTTTACTTTACTGTACAAGATTATGTATACTTTGGGCCGACTAACAAAACGTTTCGGTTTGAGATTGTAACAAGTTGCGGATCTAGAAAAAAACGTTTTCCAAAAACTGTGACCGTAATTTTCAATTTTTCAGAAAACCGCTTGCTTGTAGCACTTCGATTCACTGCTAATTCTATGGGGCTAGAATATTCATAAACCAGCTCATAGCACGCGACATTTCCCAACCTTGCCAGGAATACGCAGCGACTTTTTATGCTATTTCCAAACTTCGAACTACTTCGAAATCGCGTAAACGGCGTACACAAACTGCGCGATCAACTGCTGCACCTTGGATCATGTGCTGCACGAACTTGGTGTCACCCGCTCAGCTGTGTAAACATGCGCACGCACAAATTAAATGCGCGCGTGAATATTTTAAACAGCTGAGTTTTAGACTGAGTTATACAAGATATTATTTTTTTTTAAGTAAAGTTTTTTTTATATAATATAAAATAATATTCCAAATTTTGAAGCAAAAAATAATTACCAGGGTGCAACCCGGTTTTCTTAGGAATAGGCGAGACAGTCAAAGAAAGGTCACGGAGAAAAATGAATGCGAACCCGTGATCAGTGGCCATGACATCTAGATGTTTAGTCTTTTATTCATAATGTGTCCCCTAAGGGTTCACATGACTTCCATTTCTAACAATACTTCTTTCTACATGTTTTATAAAATTTTATCCTTACTATTTACGCTTATTTAACCTATTTACAGAGAATCTTATATCTAAAGCCTTAATTTTATTTTTTACGATAGCGAAATTTGTGACGTGTTAGCGAGCAAGAGAGCGAGCGATCGAAAGCGAGAGTGCAAGCGAGAGAGAGAGAGAGAGAGCGGTAACGCAAACGCATCTTAATTTACATATGCTATTACACATTAATTACTTACAAATCTTTACGCTTCTAATTTAAGCGACTTCCGTTTCCTTTTTCTTTCACTTCTCTCGTAACTCCATTTTGAAATTTTTTTGCATCCATTCTTTCATTCTTTTTCATTTGCTCCCCTAGCCCCCTCTATCTCCTTCATCCACTCTTCCCCCAAACCGTCCTCCCCTAGAATCTTTACCACATTCTCTTGCCAGCTTCCTTTATCTTCCATTCCTCTCCTACATCCTTCCCATACATGCTCTCATGTTTTCTCTTCCCATTCACAGATTCTGTACTTCCTGCTATCTTTCTTTTCCCAATACATACTTGCCCTTACCTCGTTTCCCAATCTAAATCTTGCTATTCTGGTCCATCTTTTCTCTCCTCATACCTTTTCTAAATACTTTGGTACTTCTTCCTTTTTCATCATCTTATACCATGCATTATATTTTGATTCCTCAATTATGCCACATCTTTCTATTGATTGCCTTTCTTTCTCACTTTTTTCCACTTCTTTATAGTTGACTTCAGTGCCGTCTTCTATATCTCTATCCTTGAAGAACTCCCTCCTTTCTTCCTCACATCTCGTTAATTCCATAGCCCTCCCTCTCCTTTCTTCTACCACCATCAAACACTTTCTCGCTAACTCCCATCCCTTTCCCCCTCTAAGCTTCGTCTCAAAATTCCATGTCCTCTTTCCCGCTCTAGTACTCAATTGATCCCTTTGCGCTTCTTCTCTCACCTTATATCCCGGGGTCCTCCAGTCTACCCCTAGCGTCCACCTTATATACCTTTCTTGTAAACTTTCAATTTCTTCCTTCCTTTCCATCCCCATATCTCTGCTCCATAACCTAATACCGGCCACACCAGCGTATCAAAGAACCATATTCTCCTTCTCTTTTTTTCAAACCTTCTTTTTCCTATTCCCCATATCTGCTTCATTACCCCTGCTGCTTTTTTATCCTCTCGCTTATATGAGCTTTATGGTCTCCATTTGCTTGCAAGGTATATCCCAAATACTTAAACTCTTTTACTTCTTCTAATTTTTTTCCTTTTCATCTCCCCGTCCATTCTTTCTTTCCCCTCCTTTTCTGAACCTGATTATCTTTGTCTTCTTTACATTTAAATTCAACTTTTTTCCATCTAAGTATTTCTCTAATCCTGTAATTAACACCGACTTCCCTTCTTCATCCTCTGCTATCAACACTATATCGTCTGCGTTTGCCAGTGTATATATCTTTTCGTTCCAGGCGGGTGGAGAGAAGGGTTAAAAGTGCCACTGTATAAGAAGGTAGATAGAGAGAGACAGGAAAATTATAGAGGGATTACGCTGATGAACACGGCGTATAAAGTATACGCGGTGGTGGTGGCAGAGAGGCTGTGGAAGGATGTCGAGGAGAAAAGAGTAGTCCCGGAGACGCAAGCGGGATTGAGGGCGGGTAGGAGTACTATCGACAATATCTACGTTCTGCAGCACGTGGTGGATAGAGAATTAGCAAAGAAGGGGACGAGAGTGTACGCGTTTTTTGTGGATCTCAAAGGCGCGTTTCCTTCGGTGGATAGGGGGAGGTTGTGGGAGGCGATAGAGGATAGGGGAGTGGAGAGAGGCCTAATTGAGAGGGTAAGGGAGATATATGAAGAGACCAAAGACAAGGTAAGAGGATGTGAGGGGATTTCGGAGGGATTCTGGATGGATATGGGTTTAAGGCAAGTGTGTCCACTTAGCCCAACGCTTTTTGCGATTTTAATTGCGGATATGGAAAGTGAACTGGAGGCCGGGGTGGTAGGAGGAGTCAGGATAGGAGCGGTTAGAATTTGGTCACTAGCGTATGCAGATGACTAGTGTTGCTGGCAAGCAGCGAGGAGGCCTTGAAGGAGATGATGAAGAGGTTGAGAAGATACTTGGATAAAAAAGTGTTAGAGCTGAATGCGGAAAAGTCCAAGGTTATGGTGTTCAGAAAAGGAGGGGAAAGGGGGATGCAAGAGTGGAGCACTGGTTGAAGGAGTGCGTGGAGGTGGAAAAGAGTGAGATAAGCATGAAGGCATTGTTGCATGAAAAGGGGGAAAAAGGGCAGTAGCATGGGTGAAGGGAGCGTTGGGTAAGATGGAGATGAAGAGAAAGAAGGAGGCAGAGGAGTGGAGAAGGAATGATTGTAAATAGGAGAGGAAGTAGATATAAGTAAGATGCAAATATTGTAAATAGTAGATAAGTAATAGGTATTAGCTGCGAAAACAGAGGTTGGCAAGCGAGGCAATGCAAAAAAGTAGGGACGTGCGAGCGAGGCGAGGCGAAGTGAGGAAAGCAAGGTAACAAGAGCATGCGGATTAGAAATAAGGAATGGATGGATGTTAGTCTGTAAGGGTTAGTTTTAAGAAAATTCTGTAAAAATGGAAGTGTAAGCAAGTCCATTTTTTAAGGCCAACAGGCTGAAAAATAAACGTTTATCTATCTATCTATCTTTTCGTTCCATAACCTAACTCCTCCCCACCCTTTCCTCTTCATTTGTTCTTCCAAGTCTGATATCAATATATTAAATAAAAGTGGGCTCAGAGGGCATCCTTGCCTTACCCCTCTCACCAAGCTATCTCCTACTTGCTTTCCTACCTTTACCTTGCTTTTTGTCTCTCTAAAAATTTCCAATACTCTCTTTATTCATCCTCCTCGTATCCCCTTTTTCACCATAACTTTCTCTATCTCGCGTCGGTCTAATGAGTCAAATGAGCCGCCTTCAAGTCCACGAACACTGCTATCATTGCCCCTTTCTCCCTTTTAATCCTCTTATTTACTAAGTAGTTCAGAACATATATATTGCCCATGACGCCCATCCCTTTTCTAATCCCTGTCTGATTCGGTGGCTCTATCTTTTTTTCCTTAACTTTTTTCTTTAACCTCTCTGATAAAACAGTCACATATACTCTATACAGTATTGGCATTAGTATCACTCCTCTATTATCTTTAACCTCCTCCCATCTGCCTTCCTTCACTATTGGTATCACTACTCTTTCTTTCCATAACTCTGGCCACCTCTCTCCTCTCCATACTCTATTGCACATTATCCATGCCCATTCCTTCAATTCTGTCCCCCCATATTTCCATACTTCATTTGGAATCTCCTCATCTGTTTCCTATCATCTCAATATCCTCCCCCAATATCCTCTTTTCCTTCTTCTTCTCTCTTTATTTACCACCTTCAGAACCTCTTCTTCCGCCCTAGCCTTCTCCGCTTCTTCTTCAAGCCTTTTATTTTCCTCCTCTTTTTTTGGATCACACAGCTCAGTATACTCCTTCTTTTTTCTCCTATATTCTTCTCCACTACTTGTCCCTTTTCTCCATTTTCTTAATACCCTTCTCACTTCCTTCTTTTTCTATCAACAATCCTCATCCCATCCATTTCTATCCCCTCCTTCAGTAACACCTTTTTTGCTCGTGCACGCTAATACTCCTTTTATTTCTCCTAGCATTATTTCCATTTCCTCGTTCATATTTTCTTCCCCTATTTTGATATTCCTGACTTTTTCTTTGAACTGTTCTTTACCTTCCATTGACCAATCCCCTCTTCCTGCTCTTTTTACTTTTGCTTCCTTTTTAGCCCTATTGTTATTACTCATTTCTCGCTCTACTGTCACTATTATGGAAAAGTGATCCGAATCTATATAGTTCCCCATCTAGATGTATAGTCTGAACTTATTTAAAATTCAACTATAAATATGCCCAACTCGGGGAAATTCCCTTCGAGAACACATGTTCTGCGTCCACCACTCTTTCTCCTAGAGAGCAAGAGAGGTGGTAGACGCGTGCGAGAATCCCTCTTCTGTGACGTACAATGCACCGTAGATAAGAAATATCAGTTGGGTTGCTTGGGGGCGACTGACTTTCCAACATAAAATCTTGATAGTAACTAGAGTCTTATTTATTTTATTGCAGTATGTTTACATTTCTTTTCAATGAATGTAATTGAAAAATGAAGTTCACACAGTGTTTCTTTGTTGTACATTATTGAATATTTCAATATCACCGTTCTTTACATCGTATTTGATATATACACAAATGTTGGCTGATGCTTTTTGCAATACAACAATCTATTAACATTATGCACAACGTAGAAAGGTAAGCTATAGAAATGAAATATAGTTATAAAATCTCAATCCTTGAAAAAATTCATTTTGTAAGTTAAAGTATTGAATTTTGATGTATCAATAACAATTTAAGAAATATTAATTCAAAGGGACTTTAAATAAAAATAATTAAACTTCGAAGGAATTATGTATTTAAAAAAACGTTTGAATTTCACAATTGTGATTGAAAAAAAAAGAAGAGAAATTTTGGTCGAATTAGTGGATGAACATTTAATATTTTTTATATTTTTATCGAACTGGAAAGTAGAAAATTTTTGTTTTCAGTAGTTTATGAATTGGAAGAGGCCCTTTTCTTGTTTTGATCATTTTTATTGAGGTAGAGGGCACGTAATTTTGATTATTTATTTCTTTCTGTACTAAAAGTGAACATTTTTTTCTCCTTAAAATTTTTGTTGAGTTGAAGGGGAGGATGTTTAGTTTTTATTCAATTTGAAGAGGGCAATTTTGTACTTTTTTGTTAAATTAGAAGGGAGGAAATGTGAGATTGAGTTTGGCAGGATTAGAGTTGAAAGGAAGGAAATTCTTTTTGTTCATTGTTTTTCTCAATTGAAAAAGGCCAATTTTCTGTTTTCATCCTTTTTGGTAAATTTGGCATTTCTAACATTTAGATAAAAGGGGGGACTTTCAATTTTTAATTTTGTACTGAATTGAAAGAGGGACTTGTTTTATTTTCAACATTTTCATTATTGTGAGCTGAAAGGAAGAATTAGTTGAAGGGTAGCACAGCAAAATCAATCAAATCACATTCTTCCGATTTTTAGGAGAGAAAAAAAATGTTCTATAAAATCTAATTTTTGATTCAAATAAAAACTAAGAATTTTAATTTTTCATATTTCAGGAAATTTACTATATTCCTCGAAAAGTGATTGGAAATTTAGAAATTGCTCCAGAAGATAAATTATACACTAAATACGTCAATTTGGCAAAGCTTCTAAAAATATCAGGTCAACGAGGAATTGGAGATGAAATTATTGATAATAGCTATATATGTAAACATAGCCAGAATGGCACCTCTGGACTGAAAAGATTTTTGAAGACCGTGTGTGGGGAACTTCAAAATTTTTTTCACATTGCATTCTCAACCAATTTTTGTTGACACGAAATGTGACATCCAGGTAAAATTTTGGGTCGGTAGTTAAAGGGAACTGAGGAAAATTTATCTGGTTATAAATGGTTATAATTAAAAAAGAAGCTAAAAAATCTGTTGGACATTTTTTTAATCAGCATAAAATGTTAGGACCAGTCTAACATTCTTTTCATGTAGATGAAAAAGTTGCTGACGCTTTACTTTGGTTAAACACGCGCAAGGAACCATGGGCCCCTGACTAGACAAGAATGTGAATTGCACTATCAATATAAATTTAAGTGTTTTAATTATAACTTTTATTAAATGATGGCTAAATTTTCATGATATGAGTTTTTTGTTGCATAAAACAAAATATTATATATATATAAGCATTATATATTATTATATATTGTATTGCGCTAGACATGCGTTTACTTTTAATAATAATTATAGCCTATTATATATTTTCTTCGGAAGATTACGGAAGTATTGCGCGATTGATAAAATAAGAAATGCTTGCTGTGATTATTAATAATATTAATGATAAGAACGTGAATTTCAGTATATTAGTATGAATTTGAAATTCGAGATAGCTCTGCGCAGTTTCAAAGTATTTTATACGCGTAACTTTCATTAAATTTTCGTTTCATTTTCATGATGACTTTGTTTTGCTTAAAACAAAATGTTATAATGTTCTTATTTTATGTAACCACAATATTTTATAGAAGTAATACACTCGATGTGCGTTTATACTTTTAACAATAATTAGCTTATTTGTTTTCTTCGAGAGATTGCAAAATACTATGTAATTTATTTAAAGTAAGCGAAACATGCGGTGATAAATAACAAATAATGTCAGTAAGCATTCAAAGTGTAATATCTATCTGACCTTTCACTTTAACTATTTGAATTATTCATACATTTTTTTTAACGTCTTAACAGCTGAATTGACAGGCATCTTTTTTTTGGGACCTCTTGGGGACCCTAAGACGTCCCAAAAAAAGATGCCCGCGAGCCCACTGGGATCTTCTTAATTCGAGTTTCGATAGTATAGCGACATATGTTAATTAGTCCCTGTAACGAAAAGAAAATAGTTATACCTGCAAATTTGTTAGTAGACGTTACTAACCATATTAGTAAGTTCAACTACCTACGGACAGTCGTTCTAAAACTAAAATAGTTAGTCTACCTAATTAGATAGTAACGACAACTACTCGTGCCCCAACTAACAAAAATAGTTCTCACAACTAACTAAATAGCAGTATCATGATTTACTAACTAAGTTTGGCCTATGACAAAGCCACCGAACGCGTCATCGGGTTGCGAATAGAGGGTCCAGGGATAGTCCCGAAGGAATAACCACTAAGCGAAGGCGTTACATCCGTGCCGAAAGCTGAATGACACCTGAGTGAGGTGTCTCAAAGGGTGACCGGAGATACCGGGCGACCTCTCAGAGTATCAGCCTTATCCTTGCACGCGGGGCTCTACAAGGATGGACGAACCCTTTCCCTAGCTGCTCGTGGGAACAACAATGACAACACTCAACATAGCTGTAGTAAGTGCGTTTCAAAACAATCGAACGCGCTGGGCTCTGGACAATGGGCCGGAAAACAATGCCGACTACCCTAGAGTTAGGGGAGCCAATCAAGATGGAGGCAATGCAATGGAACGGCGGAATCTCAATACTTTTGGGTGGACGGATCGACTTTATGGCGCGTATGCACAATCTGTGGTGCCAGAAACACCCAGAGCTTCAGCACGTTTCGCATCAGTCTTTGCAAAATCAAGCCGACAAACTCCGGAAAAATGGATACGTACGCCGAGCGCTTCCCCAACTGCTGCTTGATCAAGCTGCAGACGAAGATGAAGAAGCGACATTAAGACCAACCGCAGAAAGCCGGCACCTTTTGAGAGATGATCGCAATTTCAGTACAAGGAGGAACATCAACATGCAAGTTCCTCTTAAGGCCATGTGACGAGTGGGTCAAGTGACCGGATTCCTACCTTACCGACACTTTTTTTATTTGTAAACTTATGTTCACACGAATAGCCACATCGATTTGAAAATTTGGGATAATAAATAAGAAGCACTAAGAAATGCGGCTCTGGTCCTAAATTTTAATAATTATGAAAAAAGCAAAACAAAATTATTTACAAAATAAACTTTTTTCATAATTATAAAAATTAAGGACCAGAGCCGCATTTGTTCGTGCTTCTTATTCATTATCCCAAATTTTCAACTCGATGTGGCTATTCGTGTGCACATAAATTTACAAATAAAAAAAGTGTCGGTAAGGAAGGAATCCGGTCACGTGAGCCACTCGTCACATGGCCTTAAGCCCCAAGATCTGGCTGAAATGTATGCCTCCATTCGTGGCGATATCTCACAAGAGTCCGAACTCTGGACCATCAATTGCTCAGTTTATGGTACTGCGAGAGCTTTGGGTGATTCAAATCGAAGGCTAAAACCGATGATGGATCAAAAGACCAAAAGACGCTTACACCAACTGAACAAGATAATTGGATGGGCAAGACAGAATGCGTCCCGTCTTCAATGTGTGATTGACTACATAACATCTGGTAGACCGTTTTGAGAAAGGGTTCGAAAGTTCGCCCAAGAACTAAGGATCCTGAATCACACACTAAACAAGTCAAAGCTGCTAACAATCAATCAGCATATTGTTGACAAAATACGGCTGTTATCTGACGCAAGGAGGAGAATACAGAAGAGGGAGAGATGGATCAGGGAAAATCAACAGTTTCTCGCTGACCCATCGCGATTCTTCAGCGATCTCCCTGTTTCTGTAAAAAATCCACTCAAGCCCAAGGAGATAGAGACTTTTTGGAGAGAGGTGTACAAGATCCCGAAAACACTAGAGTTGAAAGAAGATACTGACAATATCATTCGCTTCAAGGAGTTTTGCGACAGCCTCATAAAATCTATGCCTCTGGTAAAACAAAACTTCAATCTGCTATGAATATCGTCAAGAACTACACAGGAGAGATCGGGATGGACTTTGGTGTGGAGAAGTGTGCCAAAATTCATCTGAAGAAAGGGAAGATTACTGGCGTTCCCAAGGACCGTGAGCTTGTGGATATAAGTGTTATTAGACATCTTAATACTGGAGAAACCTATACATAGCTGGGCGTGCCTCAAAGCCGCATTCAGGACGTAACATCAGTGAAGGATTCTCTCCGAAGCAGATACAAGCAACTTCTTCAACAGACTTGATCTTCCAATCTGTCGGCGTTTAACAAGGTATCTGCGACTAACATGCTTGCCGTCCTGGTTCTACTCTACTCGTTTGGGGTGGTTCAATGGATGAAGAACGAGCTTAAGGCCCTTCATGTCAACACACTTAAGATCATGCATATGCAAAGCTTGCATATCAATTCGTCAGTTCCGCGATATATACATTTCACGCCGTCAAGTCGGACGCGGACTTCTGAATCTACAGTGTCTTCCTAACCAAATTGTTCTAAGTACAGCTTACATAGTTGCTAATGGCAGAGATCCTCTCCTGAAGATGGTCAGGAATCACGAGATGATTGGCGAAGGAGCGTCCCTTTACAAATCCGCGGAGCAAGCGGCCGAGACCCTTGGCCTGAATTTTAACATCAGAAGTGAGGAAAGTGCATTACTCCATCTACATTCTTCACGTCTAGAATCCAAAGTAAAGAAAGCAGAGGTTGAAAAATTTCACCAACAGCTACTCGACAAGCATATGCACGGAAACTTTCACAGAAATGTAGAAAAACAGACCTTGTCGAAGGAGCAAACTTTTGCTTTCCTAAAATCATCAGGGCTCAATTCAGGTACAGAGGGTTTGATTTTTGCATGCCAAGATGGTATCATTTTCACCTTAGCACACCGTGACTGCATTTTATGTCAAGAAGTTCCCAGTGATAGGTGCAGAGCGTGTCATGCACATGCTGAGTATCTAGAACACATACTATCGGGGTGTCCGACTCACGAAGGAACGAAGTATATCTATAGACATAATGCTGCTCTAAGAGTACTTTATTACCATCTTTGTCGCTCTTACGGTGTTGGTCGCCACCCTGCCCTGCCGAACGCTTCAAGGGATATAGAGACAATTGTCCGAAACGAGAAGTGCCAAATTTTCTGGAACTACGATTTTCGGGCAGCAGTCTCCGTTGCTCACTATAAACCTGACATTGTTCTCCAAGACTTCGAGAAACGAACTATTGGGTACGAACATGACCTTGATATTTACCGGATATGACAGGCAGCGCCCGCGGCGGCCAAAGCCTAAAATATCTTAGGGATTGAAATTTGCACGGAGAAAATTTGTTCATTAGAATTTACCCAATTAGTTAGGTAAATGGAGGACATTACTGCATTTGGATAAAGTTTACAATTATTTTAGGATTTAATACAAAACAGAACTATAAATAATACAAAAGAGTTATGTAAAATCTCAAGTCCGAAAGTGAAAATTCTGATATGTAATAATTAATATAAGGGTTGTATTATTTTAATACCAGTATATTATAAAATAACGCGAAGTATTGTAAATTTTCATCAAATGAGTGATATAAAGTTTACTTTTGTGTGATATTAACGATTCACTTAAAAGAAAGTAAAGATTGCAGAATTTTTAAAGAGATTTTCACTTCCATTAGGAGAGGAATTACACAACAGTATGGTAAAATGAGACTCGCTAGGGACGTCAACTTTCTCAGGGCTGAAGTTTAAAGCCAAGTCCCCCGTAGACACTTTAACATTTTTAAGTTTCGGTTTATACTGTAGAATTTGAGAAAATATTCAAATATATATACTATCCTTTTATCTCAGTAGATAATACTCATTAAGTCACTTAATCAAAGTAGAATGTATTTAAAAATTGACGTATAAGGATGCGGGTGATAAACAAACATCGGACGGCACTGCACAACTGACTTCGAACTTCGAGGCGGGAGATCCCCGAAGACTAATGTTTAAAAACAAGGTTACCATAAAATCTGTTCAATTTTCAACAAAAGAAATGAACTTTCAACTAAAATAATGCATCTTCAAACAAAAACAATAAAAAAACAACATTTCACCAATTAGGTAAATTTCCAACCAAAAAGATGAATCTTCGATGAAAAAAAGACAAATTTCCAACTAAAAAATAAATTTTAAACAAAGAATAGAATAGTTTAATTTTCAGAGAAAGAAATAAGTTTGTGAACAAATACAATTAATTTTCGACAGAATAGTTAAATTTTTAACCAAAAAGATGTAATGGCTATAAAAAAAATCGAAAAATTGAGTATACTTGAATTTTTATTTGGAAAAATGAATTTTTATCTAAAAAAGTTAATTTTCAATATAAAAAATAATTTTCAACTGTAAAAATGAAAATTTCAACCAAGAAGATTAATTTTATACCAAAAAAGAATAATTTTTAAGAAAATACAGGAATTTTCCATTAACATTTTTCATTTTTAATGGAATTTTCAATCCAATAGTTGCCTCTTCAACCAACAAGGTTGAAAATTTCCAGAAAAAAAAATTTCAACTAAATGGATGAATTTTCAACTAAAAAACATAAATTTTAAACAAAGTATATAATAGTTTAATTTTTATTTAGAGAAATAAGTTTTTAAGCAAATAAAATGAATTTTCAACTGAACAACTGAATTTTTTACCTAAAAGATTAAATTTGAATGCAAAAGAATCTCGATAAGAAATTGAATTAAATTTTTAGTTAAAAAAATTAATTTTCAATAAGAAAAACTATTTTTTAACCAAAGAAATTAAATAAAATACATGTATTTTAACTAAAAAGGTTATTCTATGCAAAAAAAGACAAACTTTCAACAAAATAGATAAATCTTTAAGTGAAAAAGCTAAATTTTCAACAAAAAATATATTAGTTAAGTTTTCAGAGAGAGAAATAAGTTTTTGAGCAAATAACTTCAATTTCCGTAGAAGTATTTAAATTTTCAAGAAAACAAATAAATTCTCTTCAAAAAGATCAAATGTCTATAGAAAAATTTTAAAACAAAATCGAGTTGACTTTTTATTTGAAAAAAAATTTTTATCAATAAAAAAAACTAATTTTCCACCAAAAGAAAGAATTGTGAGTAAGTGGAAAAAGTTGGAATTCATATTAAATTCACTGAAGTTGTTAGGGATACAATGCGTTAAACGTAGCTTAGGTGGTTCGAAACCCGTCACAGCGTTTTCGATTTTTAATAGCGTAAATATCGTTAAAAGCGTGCGACTATATCGTATGTAATGTATCGTAATTTGATGTAATTGTTTAAGTTAAATTGTGTATATGTACCAACAAGATACTTATGAATTGTACGATATGTGTAAGCATGTGTTTTTAGGAGTGGATGACCTTCCACAGAATCAGTTCGTAGCAAGAATGTTTTTTTTTTGCTGGCGCACGAAATTTTACATGACTGGGATGTAGAATTCACATATTTAGAGAGGTAGACTTTGTTTTCTATGATTGAAACTGTACCTAACAGTTCGACTCATTTTACCTAACTGGTAGGTAATCGACATCTCATTTTACCCAACTGTCAGGTAATCTCTGATATCTTGTTGTATTATTTCTTACTGAATCGCGAATTAAATTTTAATGAATTTATATTAATAATTCATATTTTCACATCAAATATTACCCTATTTCATTTTACATGACTGAAAGTGAAATTTTAATATAATGCCGTAATGTCCTCCGTTTACCGAACTAAGTTATGCAAAATTTAACACACAAATTTTCTCCGTGTAAAATTTACGTATTATAGTACGTATGCATTGTTTTTAAATATAATAAATGCATAAATGATTGCCTTAAAACGTATACAACGTTTTTCAAAACGAAGCAAAATAATAGAGGGAACTTTCTTGCAAAAAGATTGCGTGAAAAAATTGTCTTTTCATTCCATTTAAACCCGTTCTAGTTTCGTTGTTGGTTATGAACATAACCCTAAAAATTACCGGTCAAATGTCAACAAGCGGATAAGTGATGAATATTTTAATAAAAACAGAATTTCAAGCTTTAAGGCATTCAATCGATGTTCATTCTGAAACGCACAGTAAGAGAAAATTTTTAGCAGTCATTCATGTGGTGAGGGTGCAGGAGTTGAAAGTGAATGGAATAAGCAAAATTCAATGTAGCATTATCAGACAAACGTCTGTTAATTCTCCCCCATGCGACGTTAAATAACAGGTGTTTATTAAGTATAAAAATATATAACATAAAGAGCAGTATTAGGGAAATCTATAATTATAATCATAAATTTCCTAACATGTTTCTTTATGTTAAAAATATTTATAAATTAGAAATGAGATACGGGACACTCACTGTGAAAAATTCAAGTAGGATCGCTTTAAATTTTCCTCTCTATAAATATTGTTATTTTTTACAATAAAAATGTGCCACAGGAATGTTAGGACATGAAAATACCAGTGGTATTTTCATCAGGAATTGTGTAATTTTCACACTAAAAAATCAGTATGCTTGAAATAGAGAAAATTAGGAATGTGTTATGTAAATAAGGGTGGTCTAAAAAAACTTTCTTTTGAGCGGGGAACGATACCCCCCCCCCCCCCCACTTGATTCTAAATCCGAAAAAAGCAATTCCCTACTTTTTTTTTAATTATTCATTTCAACAGGTGTCGATTTTGACTTTTGAAGTTTTCCATGTAAAATGAATGAGAAAAAATCATTTTTTTGAGTTTTTGGAATAATTCTGCAGGGTTTGGGACAATGTTACGGGGAAGTACAGGGGCTTGTTGAAAATTATCCATGGGAGCCTGAAAACTACCCTTGGAACCAAAAATGTTAATGTTTTATGAAATCGACCTTTTGAGCACTTTATTCTCGTTTTTTTCTATTTAGAATTATTTCTATTAGTCTGGTGAAATACTTATCAACATTGGTTAATAAATTTTCCATTATTTGAACAAATTTATTTTGTTTTATATCATTTTTATCAACATTTCGTTTTTGCTCAAAATGATTACTATTGGTCTAATTGAATCTTTATGAACATTGGTTTCGTAATTTTCAATTATCTGAACAAAAGAAATTTGTTTATATAATTTTATTTTGATTTTTTAAAATAATAATTATGACTACTTCTTTAGTGGAATATTGATCAAGACTGGTTACTTAATTTTCAATTGTTTAAACACATTCCATTTGCTTGAATAATTTTTTGTTCAAAAATTTATTTTTGCATTGATAAATATTACTGTTTTTTCGTTGAGTGACATGAATTTATTTTCAGATATGTTCCAATCTTTGAGGTTTTAAATTATTATTTATTTTCAACAACCTTTAATTTTTTTTCACCAAATTTGTTGGTTTTTCTTTTCTGATATTTACATTAAACCTTCTGATTGTTGGAAACAATAATTTTGTTATATTTCTGAGTTGGTTTTGAACAAATGGAATTTGTTTACATGATTAAAAATTGATTTAAAATGTTGATAAATATTCCAGCAAAGAAATGGTAATAATTTTTTATTTTAAAAAATTTCGAAATAAATATTATTTAAACAAATTCTATTTGTTCAAATAATTGAAAATTAATGTACCAATGTTAATAATTATTCCACTAGACCAACAGAAATAATTTTAAGAGAAAAAAACGAGAATAGAGTTCTCGAAAGGTCGATTTGGAATCAGGTGGGGGGGGGGGGATCGTTGGCCTCTAGTATAAAAAGAGATTTTGCTAGGCGTTTTTGGACCTCCCAAACAAACTAATAAAATACTCAATGTCATTTGAATTAAAATAAAATCTACTCCATAAATATTCTGGGATAATTGAACTTTCTAACCTCAAAATCTGACAACTAGCATTACTTTTACAAAAATAATAGGTCGTATAAATATCTAAATATGTATAATATTACTTATCCAATTAACACAATAATTTGTCCTGATACCTTTTTCGAAAAACAAGAGTAGTAGAAAACTAGTGGAATTCATCCCTAAAAAATCGCCGCTTTTAGGCAACAGATGACGCCAGGCAGTTTCCGTGGACGTACTCAATATTCGTGATCGAATTCTCGGCTCCGTCCTAATACAACATCACTGCAAAGGAGAAAGAAACAGAGGAGAGGTATCAAGACCTTGAAAGAGAGCTGCAACGACTGTACCCAAAATATTCGGTGCGAGTAATTGTCCTTGTGATAGGTGCTCAGATAACAATCGTGCGAGGCACGTTACCCGCACGGCATGCGAGGCACGCCGTGCCTGCAGGATGCGAGGCATATGCGCTGCACTGAGTAAAGGGCACGCACGTGCGAGGCATAGGAGTCGCACTTCGTAATAGGCATGATTTGCAGCTCACGTGCGTCGCACTTCGTGAGATGCATTCTTTATAGCATGAATACATAAGTAAGAAGCGTAGTTTTCAATATTAATAATCATTATTACTATAATTTTAACTAGAATTATTGTTAAAATGGTTCATTCATGAAAATTGAAACATTTCCAATTTTATCGAAAGCATAAATTAGGAAATTTGTATTATTAACATTATTGAATGCATTTGTAAAATTGTTTGATGTGCAATGTATTTGATTTATTTTAAAACTATAATGCGCACGTGAATCACACGCTATTTTTTGCAACGCCCGTCCGAAAAAGTTGTTTTAGGAGGAGGTAATGAAAAACACTAATTTTGTATTGCATAGAGTGAAGTGAAGAAATTTTGTTGGAAAAAAATTTTGAAATCAAAAATGTTTGATAACAAAATTTTGAAGAAAAAATGTTCGAAATAAACATGTGTTAAAAAAATTTTTGTGAAAACTAATTTTTGAAAACAAAATTTTGAAAAAAAAAGTGTTGAAAAAAATGTTTGAAAAAAAATTATTCAAAAAAAAATGTTGGCGCGTATGCTCTTTGGCCGTGGGCAATCATTAAGAGATTTGTTCGAGTTGAATTTAAATTTATTTCAAGAAGATACCAACGCCAGTTTTCAAAGTTACCTATGCCAGTGTCTAAAGTACCTTATTTCGAAAGTGCGCATGCGCAGCTTTTTCGCCAGTGCCTCAAGTAAGCCATCTTCAAACTGCGCATTCGTGAGAATTGTTCGCACACAGTCTGCTCAAATAAGTTCCTTTAGGCACAATTTAGAAGTATGAAAACGTCAAGTCAATTTTTGAGATGGGTATTGCAAAAAATAATTTAAAAAATTATCACACCAAGTAAAATTCCTACACCGCAGTGTAATAATTTTTTTAATAATAACATTATGGAATTTATTATTTTTCAACTTTAAATATTTTTTATATGCGTAACTTCAATTTGTAGTTTGAATTTCATGTTTTGTATTGTGTAAAGTTTAAAATCAAATTGGTAAGGAATTTAAAAAATGCATCTTTAATTTTGAATGGACTTACACGTATTTTTACTATTTCCAAGAGGAATGAAGAAAGCTGTATTTAAAACCCGCGCGCTGTCGTTGAATAATACATATGGCGTAGCAGCCTTCGTCGATCCAACGGAAATGCCCGACGTGCCACGAGTGTCTCCGCGACTTCTATGGCGTTTTCTCGTCCCGCGGTCTTGTCTGAGCGTTTTGCTTCGTTTCAAATCATTTCTCGAGTTTTCTCAACGGTTTTCATTTTCTCTGTGTTTTCATCGTTTCAGGCGTAGTACGCTGTCGAGGCACGCGGTAACCTGCAAACTCCGCGGTCTTGCTTGTCTTGCTTCCCGCATGCACCCATTCCGTTGGCGGTTTTATGTGGTGACTTTAGTGGATTTCGTGAATTTTAATGCAGGTGAGTAGTGTTTATTTTGTTTATTTGCTATAGCCCATTCATTTAATTAGGAACGTCGACACTTTAAAGTGTCCCGATCAGAAGAATGTGAATGATAACCTTTCAGTCCCAAAGATATAAGTTGGAAAAATTAATTTCCAGGACATGTTGTATCCAAACAATCACATTGCTCGAATTTAAATAAAAGCTTTGTATAAAATTAATTTGTTTTCAATTTTACAAGTAACAATATCATTTAAATATAAGAATTATCCTTTACAATGGAATCGCATTTTGCCCGCACGCGTGCGAGTCGCACGGCGTTCGAGCGATATGACCCTCAATTGAGAACGCACCTGCGTGATCAGGTGCGCGCACGTCATGCGGGTTTATCCGCACGCGTGCCCCCACCATGCACGCACCATGCGCACATTTTGTTATCTGGGTGCTCTCGGAGGTGCGAAACTATCACTGGTTCGAAACCTTAAAGCCATACCCGCGTGCCAAAAATATGCCGAGGCACTTGCGAGATGGATGCAGAAAGCTGTCATCCTTGGGTCGCTTTGTATCCTCAAGACACACGAGGGTGTCGCCAGCCTATCATTGTGATTTCGTCGTGCCCTGTGACCACCCATCTCACGGTTGTGAGACGTGGCCATAGGTGTGATTTGCCGCAGTTCTACTGGGGACTATTGACATTTTTTAGATGGCAGGTGCTCTTATTAGGACCCTGCAGTGGTTGTTCCACTCTTTTTTTAATGTATCTATAATTAAAAAAAAAGTTAAACAACCACCGCAGGGTACCACTAAGAGCAACTGCCATCTAAAAAGAAAATGTCAATACCCCCCAGTAGAACCGCGGTAAAATACACCTATGGCCACGTCTCACATCCGTGAGATGGGTGGTCACAGGGCACGACGAAATCACAACGACAGGCCGGCGAAACCCTCGTGTGTCTTGAGGACACGAAGCGACCCAAGGATGACAGCTTTCTGCATCCATCTCGCAAGTGCCTTGGCATATTTTTGGCACGCGGGTATGGCTTTAAGGATACGAACCAGTGATAATTTAGCACCTCCGAGAGCACCTATCACAAGGACAATTACTCGTACCGAATATTTTGGGTACAGTCGTTGCAGCTCTCTTTTAAGGTCTTGATACCTCTCCTCTTTTTCTTTCTCCTTTGCAGTGATATTGTATTCGGACGGAGCCGAGAATTCGATCACGAATATAGTTCGTTTCTCGAAGTCTTGGAGAACAATGTCAGGCCTCGAGTGCGCAACGGAGACTGCTGCCCGAAAATCGTAGTTCCAGAAAATCTGGCAGTTCTCGTTTCGGACAATTGACTCTATATCCCTTGGAGCGTTCGGCAGGGCGGGGTCGCGGCCAACACCGTAAGAGGGACAAAGGTGGTAATAAAGTACTTTTAGGGCCGCATTATGTCTATAGATATACGTTGTTCCTGCGTGGGTCGGACACCCCGATAGTATGTGTTCTAGGTACTCAGCGTGTGCATGACACGCTCTGCACCTATCACTGGGAACTTCTTGACATAAAATGCGGGCGCGGTATGCTAAGGTGGAGATTACACCGTCCTGGCATGCGAAAATGAAGCCCTCTGTACCTGAATTGAGCCCTGATGATTTGAGGAAAGCAAAAGTTTACTCCTTTGACAAGGACTGTTTTTCTACATTTCTGTGAAAGTTTCCGTGCATATTCTTGTCGAGTAGCTCTTGGTGAAATTTTCTAACCTCGGCTTTCTTTACTTCGGCTTTTAGACGTGAAGCATCTAGATGGAGTAATGCACTTTCCTCACTTCTGATGTTGAAATTCAGGCCAAGGGCCTCGGCAGCTTGCTCCGTGGCTTTGTAAAGGAACGCTCCTTCGCCAATCATCTCGTGGTTTCTGACCATCTTTAGGAGAGGATCTCTGCCATTTGCAACTATGTAAGCTGTACTTAAAACAATTCGGTTATGAAGACATTGGAGATTCAGAAGTCCGCGTCCGCCTTGACGGCGTGAAATGTATAATCGTGGAACTGACGAATTGATATGCAAGCTTTTATGCATATGCATGATCTTACGCGTGGTGACATCCAGGGCCTTAAGCTCGTTCTTCGTCCACTGAACCACCCCGAACGAGTAGAGTAGAACCGGGACGGCAAGCATGTTAGTCGCAGATACCTTGTTCAACGCCGACAGATTGGAAGACCAAATCTGTCTAAGAAGATGCTTGTATCTGCTTCGGAGAGACTCCTTCACTGATGCTTCGCCCTGAATGCGACTTTGAGGCACGCCCAGGTATGTATAGGTCTCTCCAGTGTTAAGATGTCTAATAACACTTATATCCACAAGCTCAGGGTCCTTGGGAACGCCAGTAATCTTTCCTTTCTTCAAATGAATTTTGGCACACTTGTCCAAACCAAAGTCCATCCCAATCTCTCCTGTGTAGTTCTTGACGATGTTTATAGCAGTTTGAAGTTTGCTTTTACCAGCGGCATAGATCTTCAGGTCATCCATATGAAATACATGAGTGACCTTATGCTCACGCTGATTAGTGTCGCCACAGAGGTATCCAGGAGAATTTCGTAGTGCGAGAGATAGAGGCAGAAGTGTGATGCAAAAAAGTAAAGGGCTCATACTATCCCCTTGAAAGACGCCCCTCTGGAAGGTGACCTTGTTCGTCGTCACTCGATGATTCCTAGATGAGATTGTAAATCTAGTTTTCCAAAGAGGCATCAATCTCTCTATGCATCTCACTATGTGTGGATGTACCTTCAAGCTTTCCAACAGAGAGATGATAAGTCTATGAGAGGTTGAATCGAAAGCTTTCCGGTAGTCAATCCAGGCCATTGACAGGACGCGCTGATGGGCGGCAGCGTCTTTACAGACACACCTGTCAATTAGCAGGTTCTCTCGACAGCCTGCTACACCTTTTTTCGAGCCTCGTTGTTCGTACATCTCTCGCCATACAGGCTCAATTCGTCGAACGATCCTGTTGTTTAGGACAGCTGTAAAGATCTTATACAGTGTGTTTAAACAAGTTATTGGCCTGTAATTCTCTGGTCTGGACAAGTTGCCTTTTTTCGGTAGGAGTATAGTGCGTCCTAACACCAGCCATTGGGGAATGGGCGTCTCCGACTTTATATATGAGGTGAATGTGCGGGCCAAATGTTGGTGTATAAAAGTAAACTTCTTCCACCAAAAGTTCTTAATACAATCTGGTCCAGCACCGGAAAAGTTCTTCGTGCCTCTAAGTTCTTTTTTCACCTCTTCGGCAGTGACTGATAGGCACTCCTCCTCAGATTTTATGAGGCTGTCGCAAAACTCCTTGAAGCGGATGATATTGTCAGTATCTTCTTTCAACTCTAGTGTTTTCGGGATCTTGTACATCTCTCTCCAAAAAGTCTCTACCTCCTTGGGCTTGGGTGGATTTTTTACAAAAACAGGGGGATCACTGAAGAGGCGTGATGGGTCAGCAAGAAACTGTTGATTCTCCCTGTTCCATCTCTCCCTCTTCTGTATCCTCCTCCTTGCGTCAGATAACAGCCTTATTTTGTCAACAATATGCTGCTTGATTGTCAGCAGCTTTGACTTGTTCAGTGTGTGATTCAAGGTCCTTAGTTCTTGAGCGAACTTTCGAACCCTTTCCGTGAACGGTCTACCAGATGTTATGTAGTCAATCACACATTGAACACGGGACGCATTCTGTCTTGCCCATCCAATTTTCTTGTTCAGTTGATGGAAGCGTCTTCCGGTCTTCTGATCCATCGTCGGTTTCAGCCTTCGATTTGAATCAGCCAAAGCTCTCGCAGCACCATAAACTGAGCAATTGATGGTCCAGAGGTCGGACTCTTGCGAGATATCTCCACGAATGGAGGCATCCATTTCAGCCAGATCTTGGGGCTTAAGAGGAACTTGCATGTTGATGTTCCTCCTTGTACTGAAATTGCGATCATCTTCCAGAAGGTGCCTGCTTTCTGCGGTTGGTCTTAATGTCGTTTCATCTTCGTCTGCAGCTTGTTCAAGCAGCGGTTGAGGAAGCGCTCCGCGTACATATCCATTTTTCCGGAGGTAGTCGGCTTGATTTCGCAAAGACTGATGCGAAACGTATTGAAGCTCTGGGTGTTTCTGGCACCACAGAGTATGCATACACGCCATAAAGCCTCCGCGAACAGGGATAATACTGGCATCGTAGCAGTCTAGCACGTCATTCTTAAGTTGATCCGTCCACTGAATGTGGGCGCTTCGCCGGTTCGTCGTCGTGTTTCCATCTAAATTATTTACATATATATTTTATTATTGTACCATTGCATAATGTTGATATATCGTCAGACTTTCAAAAGTATCAGGCAACCAAACCTGTGATATTAAAATCTTCAATAATTTACAATGAATAAACACTTTGTAAACTTCTCTTTTCAATTACATTCATTGAAAATAAATGTAAGCATACTACAATAAAATAATTAAGACTTTAGTAACTACTAAAATTTTATGTTGAGAAGTTAGTCGCCCCCAAGAACCCCAACATATATTTCGTATCTACGGTGCAGCGTACGTCACAAAAGAGAGATTCTCGCAAGCGTTTACCACCACTCCCGCTCCCGAGGAGAAAGAGTGGTGGAAAGGCAACGTCTGTTCTCGAAGGGAATTTCCCCGAGTTGGGCATATTTATAGTTGAATTTTAAATAAGTTCAGACTAAACATCTAGATGGGGAACTATATAGATTCGGATCACTTTTCCATAATAGTGACAGTAGAGCGAGAAATGAGTAATAACAATAGGGCTAAAAAGGAAGCAAAAGTAAAAAGAGCAGGAAGAGGGGATTGGTCAATGGAAGGTAAAGAACAGTTCAAAGAAAAAGTCAGGAATATCAAAATAGGGGAAGAAAATATGAACGAGGAAATGGAAATAATGCTAGGAGAAATAAAAGGAGTATTAGCGTGCACGAGCAAAAAAGGTGTTACTGAAGGAGGGGATAGAAGTGGATGGGATGAGGATTGTTGACAGTAAAAGAAGGAAGTGAGAAGGGTATTAAGAAAATGGAGAAAAGGGACAAGTAGTGGAGAAGAATATAGGAGAAAAAAGAAGGAGTATACTGAGCTGTGTGATCCAAAAAAAGAGGAGGAAAATAAAAGGCTTGAAGAAGAAGCGGAGAAGGCTAGGGCGGAAGAAGAGTTTTGGAAGGTCAGCCATAGGACAGCCATAGGGCAGCCATCTGGCAGTAATGGTAGAACGCAGACATCTCGAGTGTGCCTACCCGAGTAAAAATTCTTCTACTTGGTTTCCACAAAAATTGCCCCCAATCAATACATGCTGAAGTCGAAAAGTTTGATTTCAGCATGTTCCATTTTTGAGATGGAACCAGACTTCAATTTATGTTTTGAAGACGAATTTATATGTCATGTTGTACTAATTACTTCAATTAGTGAGTCTTACTACTAAATGACTTAGTGCTACACATTGTAACATTATCCTTTATCTTTAACCTTTCAACTATCATAAGAAGCAGTTCAAAACCTTGAGAACATTTAAATTGTGACATTTTTCTTTCAAATGGGAGCTTTAAATTGATTCCTTCGCCACCTCAGGCCCTAGGGACAAATTTTATCATTAAATTTTCTACTGTTACTCTTAGATTTATCTGTATCGAGTTTTTCCTCTCGTGAATATAGTTCACGGGAAATCGGATTGCTCGACCATTTACTGTGTCCTGTTCAAGTAATTGGCCCCGAGTATACACGTCGGTTCCAATTTTGAGAGAACGATAAATCTGAAACGAATTTAATTATTAGCAACAAGAATATTGAAAGAAACTTCATCCATTAATTGAGGTTCCCAATCTGCATTAAAAGAAACATCACTTTTTTCCACTTTTAGCCCCTTAATTTTAAAGTAGTTTTCAACTATGAATTTTCTGTCAATATAATTATCCTGATGCTCTGGATCTACGATAGCTCTTAATTGAATTGCTCTCATTTCAGGAATATTGCCTCAAAAATCAGGACTGTTAAAAGAGATTGTGGGGTCACAGAAGCGAAGTTTGAATTGCCACCGTTTTGTCAATTCTTTTTCGATTCCTGCCTTCAGGATTTCAGACTACCAATCACGCCTGAATAGACCATTGTTCAATTTGCGTTATTTCGCAGCATATTATTTTAGCCTTGTAAATCAATTTGCCTCCGCGTGTTCTAGTATTGCGCTCGTTTTTAAAGTGAGAATTCCTAATAATTTTCCTTTCCGTGAGAAAAACTGAGGATTAGATCAGCTGTGAGTTTAAGAAATCAGACGCTATTCCGTGCAACATTGAGTGCAAGTTTCGTCCTCCGGAATATTGTCTGATTTTCCTATGCCTCTTATATTTTTCTTGAAGTTACACTTTATTCAACCATGGAAATTCCTGCTCAATCGATGACAATTTTAAGGGTTTAAACAACTCCCTTATTTTCACTAGTTGAGCTCCCGAATGAAAACGGGTTGAAAAACTAGTGAGATGGTTGTTGGAGCTGTCAAATTCATCACCAAAGATTGACTAAGGTTTAACATCCCATACTTCTTATTGCCAATTTGAATACAATGCTTCCGAGTAATTGGCTAGCACCCTTGAGCTCTCGTATAGGAACGAGTTGAAGAAGGATGAACGATTTCAAGATCTCTAGCTTTGCTCTTATACATTGTGTCACAGACATTGTGGCAGACTTCTAAAAGCTTATTATTAAAAAAAAGATTTGTTTTTCCTAATCTGGAAACATGAAAAAGAATATCGCCTTTTCCACTGTCCTCCTTGAGCTAGTACCTGCGTAATCCTAATCGCGACTCATTTTGATGAGTGACGGAAATCCCAGATCGAATGCTATCCGGAGAGTCAAACGCTCATTACAGTGTTCCCTTGAACCATTGAGCGCAGACTGGCGATTCGAGCGATCCTTGGTAATCACGAAGGTCCCGTCGTCGCGGGTCCTCGCATCCCACTTATCGTATAGGTTGCGCACGCAACTGCACCTGTTTCGCATAACGATACATATGACTTATATGTGACGTGCGCCGAAGAAAGGGGGCTTATTCTGAAAAAATCGAAATCGAGGTTTTTACACCTTTCGATAGTTTTTGAGTTGCTCTTTTTGATGAAACCATCGAAAAAAAATTCCGAGCGTTATTATTGCTAATAATTGAGTTGACAGGTACCCGAGAAATCGTGCTTTCGCCCGAGAGCTCGAGATCCCGTGAAACACCTCCCACCATTCACCACTACATCTCCGCGTCTCATCTATACCCCTTCCGTGAGCAGCGCCGCTATATGCGTGAGAATGTAGTGGCAAGTGGAGAGGGAGATTTCCTTAGTCTTCCCTCTCTCCTAAAAGTCGCGTCTATCGGGACGACTGCGACCGCTTATCCTGAAAAATCTCGCTTTCCAGAGTAAGCCCCCTTTCTTCGGCGCACGTCACATATAGCTCTTTCGCTCAGGAATTCGCAAGTCACTCAGTAGCGTATTTATTTTCTATTTCGCCCGTTTCTGAGTGTAATTTATAAGTATAACATGATGATTTTATACTGCAACGTTTCAATGTCCCCCTAAACGAAGGAATATTTCGATTTTTCGGAAAATTTATTCGTTTAATGCAAAAGAAATGTTTGCTTTTGCATCTATGACTTTATATCTAATTTTTATTATAATCTATAAAGTAAGTATTGAAAATGATCAAAAGTATGTGAGTAAGTAACGAGATTTAAATTACTGTTAATGCTCTGGGCTTTTAGTGCCCCCCTAAATGGATGCCACCAATAAGAAAATTTGTGTTCGTTTTGAAAATGTTTGAAAAGTGCGGGTTGACTATGCCCCCCTAAACGAATGGATACAAAAAGGAGTTTTAAATGCATTCGTTTATATTTAAAAAAAAAGTTGTTGCGATCGTGATGTTTCGTTTTTTCATTTTCTTTATTTCTTATTGTTTCTCGTACTCTTCTACGTAATTGTTATTATTTAATTCTTTTTAAAAAATAAATGAATAGAATTGGCCGTTTATGTCTTCTACGTACAATAATTCTTCTTCTCCATTGGACGTTTGTGGTTTTTTTTCTTCGCTTCTTCCTTTTGGTTTTGATTCTCGTTTGGGGTTTCTTTTGGGGTTGGCTGGTTATCGTTGTTGGTTAGCCTTTCTTAACTTCCTCGATATTTCTTTAACTGTTTCTCTCATCTCTCGTGATACGTCTTTCGCCCAATTATTATGCCGTATGTCCATATTTATTTTTATTTCAGCAATTTCCTCTTTCGTAAGCTTTCTTGTTTCCACGATTAGGATTATCGGCAGTTTTCCTCGTTTTTTAGGCAAACCCCTTCATTTTTACCCAATCCAAAGCCTGGCGTTTGGGTAATCTGATGTTTAGTCTTGGTTCCAGCCCTCTTTTTATTAGGTCGGGTATGCAGTGTGGTCTTCGAAATGCTGTCCTCTTTCCCTTTTATGTTTAGTTTTCCCAAATTTCCTTCTATTAATCTCCCTTAGGCTTGACACCCCACGTCCTGTATGATCTTGACGCATGGCGCTTCCATTTTGCTTCCTCATAGTGACCTTTTCCAAAATTTTTAAATTCATTTAATTAAACCCTCCCTAATTTAAAAATTTCTAAAAATATTCATTGCATTTTTTTCTAGCACTCAATAACATTTTAAAAATCGGTTTTTTATAGTAAAACTTTTTTCATTCGCATAATTCGGAGTTGATGCAAGAATATAAAAGATTTCTTGGTTCGAAACGGATCGATTGACCTATAATAATAATGCATTTAATCAAAGAGTAGGGAAGTTATGGTAATTTATATATTTTGAAAATCGATTTTTTATAGTAAAACTTTTTTCATTAACATAATTTACAGTTGATGCAAAAACAGAAAAGGTTTGTTGATTCTAGTCGAATCGATTGACCTATAATATTAATAAATGTTATTGAAGAGTAAGGAAGCTATGGTAATGCATAATATTTGAAAATACGGTTTTTTTATAGTAAAACTTTTTTCATTAGCATTATTCAAAGTTGATGCAAGAATGTGAAAGATTCCTTGGTTCGGGACGAATCTATTGACCTATAATATTAATACATTTTATTGAAGAGTAGGGAAGTTATGGTAATTTATATATTTTGAAAATCGGTTTTTTATAGTAAAACTTTTTTCACTAGCATAATTCGGAGTTGATGCAATAATATAAAAAATTCCTTGGTTCGAAACGAATTGATTGACCTATAATAATAACGCATTTGATCAAAGAGTAGGGAAGTTATGGTAATTTATATATTTTGAAAATCGTTTTTTCATAGTAAAACTTTTTTAGTGGGACGATGGTCGTGGGGGTTAAGGCGTAGGCTTTGGACCCACTCCGTGGGCTTGCGGGTTCGATTCCCGCCTCGCACTCTGGAAGAGCCTCGGTGGCCCATGCGGTGAACACTTGCCTAGCAAGGGAGTTGTTTATCTCCGGAGAGTCGTGGGACCGGTACCTCTAGAGAAAAAGGTTCTCTAAGTACTTAAGGGTGTTGCTCTTGGTGGTTCGGAACCCACCTTAAACTGTAGATCCACCTCCCACCATCAAGTAAGTGTGTGGGGGGTGTCTAAAGGAATAGGGAAGAGATACAAGAAAAATGTAAATCCTTAGGGGACACATTAGAAGCTTCCATTCCATTCCAGTAAAACTTTTTTCATTAACATAATTCAAAGTTGATGCAAGAACAGAAAAGATGTGTTGATTCGAGACGAATCGATTGACCTACAATATTAATACATTTTATCGAAGAGTGTGGAAATTGTGAAATTGCATAATATTTGAAAACACGGGTTTTCATAGTAAAACTTTTTTTAATAACATAATTCAAAATTGATGCAAGAACGGCAAAAATCTCTTGATTCGATGCAAATCGATTGATCTATAATAATAATAACGATAATAATAATAATACACTTTATTGAAGATTAGGAAAGTTCTGCTCATTTATAATATCTGAATCGTCAGTTACAAACAGAAAAACTTTTTTTATCGACATAATTTGAAGTTGATGCATGAATAGAAAAGACTTTGATCATAAATTCTCAAATAGATTAATATTATGACAATTTTTGTGACGAAATCATATAGCTGGGAAAGGGATAGGGTGCGACAGAACTTTTCCTTTCCCTTTTCCAGCTCAAAAAATTATAATTTCAAATGCAAGATTTGATTTATCTGATTTGTCTTTGTATTTGAACATTTTTTGTATTATTTTGTAATTTTTCATTTTTGGTAAATTTCTATTTTTAAATTGAGCAAAATGAAGACTTTGGTTTGTCTTTTATTGAAAAAAATAACTAATGCTTCCTCTATGAGGAAGCAAATACATTTGCTAACGGGAAGCAAAGTGCTCGTGATAATGAGCACCATATAATTATAAATACAAACAAAGTGGAAACACTCGAGATCGAATTCACAGCTAGTTTCTTTCTCTTATTTTTTCTAAACTAAAAAAAAACTCGTTGTTCAAAGTGGGTTTTTATGAATTATGTTGTATTATTTGTTCCCCCATGATTTAACGAGTTTAATTGATCTTGTGATCTTTACATTTTCATAATCTGATTGAATTCCAATTGAGTTTATGTTGGATTTATTTTCTTAGTTTTTTTATCGTTTTTAACCACGTTTAATTAAAGTATATTTCTACAAAAATTTGGTTTAATGACCCCGAGGCTTTCCTTTGTATGAGGCACTCTTTATTTGCCTGCGATTTGCTATATTTTATCCTCTTTGCCTCGTTCCTTTATTCCTTTATTCCTCGTTGCAGGTTTTAATTACAGTTTAATTTATCTTGTTTACCTTACTTATATACATGTGTTTACAGTCGAAACTCGCTAATTACTTATTTTATATATGTCTTCCTTATTTTCTGTAGTTTCTTTTTCCTTTTTTCTCCCGAAATTGGTAGTATCTTTCTTTTCTACTTCTTGTTCTTTTTATTTCTCTTCCACGACTTCATATATCTTTTCTCTTATTTAATTATTATCTACGAATATTTTTTATGTCTTTTTTGTTCCTATTTTCTTATTTTGTTTCATTTTTTTGGATTATTATCTTTTCTTCCTGTTTACGTTATCTTTCCTTTTTAGTTTGTTCTTAACAATCTTGCTCACTTTCTAATCCTTAATTACCTAGCGACAGATCTTTCTAATTTTATTTATCTATTCATACATTTTTCTTAATTCTATGATGATTTTATTTCCTTATATTTTATTTCATTCTTAATTACGTAGGGCCCGTCGTATATTTGCAGAAATTTTGCTAATATTTTATTGCTTTTATCTGATCTGTTGAGTAGTAGAGTATTATCCCTTTCGGATAATTTTTTCTTGAGTCATCTCTATTTTTCTTTCATAATTGATTTTGCTAGTAGGTGGAGGTAAATTCAGCCAATTTTCCCAAGCTCTTTTTGTCTTTATATTGAGATGAATCTCGATCGGCGTGAATTCTGTCGTCTCGTGGTGCGTTTCGTTCATGCAATTTTCTATTATTCGTAGCCAATTCCACCACGTGTTATGTCATTCCCTTGTGAGCGTTCGGAAGAATCTCCAGAGCGCTCGATGAATTCTTTCAACAATGTTGCTTTGGACAGTGGCGGCGTAGCATGGGTTGGCACCCGGGGCGGCTTCTTCACCGGCTCCTACTTCGATGACCGATTTTCTTTTTTTGTTTTTGTTTAGAAGCCAATCCCTGGTGACCGTTGAAGGGACCGCACATTGTGAGCGACCGTGGGGCCCCCGCAACCGTAAAAGCGGCCCGGCTCACCCCTTATTGCCCCTTATTGGCGCCCCTTGGCGCTTGGCAACCGGGGTGGACCACCCCCGCTGAAGCTGCCACTGGCTTTGGGGGTGGGTGTCTTACTGACGAGAATACTGCTGTAATTCCTTCTTCTTTTATCTTGTCGAGCCATTGATCACATATAAATTGGGTACGGTGAACAGTAACTATTTTCTGCGGTTATCCAAATTTCCCAATGTGATCCTTGAAGATTTTCGTAATAGCTGTTTTTGCGGTGCTTCTTCTTATAGGATAAAGTTTAACATATTTGCTAAACGCATCTCCCGTAGACCGAATGTATTTGTAACTACCTTCCGATGCTGGCAATGGTCCATAAAAGTCAATTGAGAGAATTTCTCCGGGCCTTTTTGGCGAATCATTCCTCATTTCTGCATAGCAGGTTTGATTCGTGACTTTATTTTTCTGCCAGGAGTCGCAGCTTGCTAATCTTCTTTTAATTGTTTTTGCTAAATGAGGGTGGTAAGAATATTCATTTAGCATCCTAAAAACTCTTTGTGCCCCTACGTGAGCATATAGTTCGTAGCATTCGTCAATTATTATATGTATATATGATGCTTGGAGTTATGCATAGCTTCTTTCCGTTCTTGTTTGATAAGTAGATCAGATTTTTATATATTTCGAATCTTTTTGTTTTCCCATCTTTGATGTCTTGGAATTTTCGTTGTAATGTGATGTCTTCTTTTTGTTCCTTTATGAAGTTTTTCAGGCGTTCTCTTAATTCCGATGACGGTCTCTTGGCTAGTCCATATAAAAAGATTTTGCCCTCATTCAAATCAAACGGATACCCCGATTCTTTTGAAGGTATTCTACTTAAAACATCAGCTACTATATTATTTTTGCTTTCGCAGTACTCTATTTCAAAACAGTAGTCCTGAATTGCCATTATCCATCTCGTAAGTCTTGCACTGACCAGTTTGCAAGTCTTGAGGAAAGTTAGAGCTTTCTTCTCCGTGCGGATGATGAATTTGGCTCCGAGAACAGAAGATCTGGATTTTACGAGTGCCCATACTATTGCAAGCAGTTCTTTTTCAGTAGTATAATAGGACATATCCGATCCCTTAAGCGTTCGACTCGCGAAAGAAATCGGTAAGTGTTCTTTTTCCTCCTTTATCTGAAAGAGAACGGCCCCTAGTGCTACGTCACTGGCGTCAGTTTTTAGGTAGAATGGTTTATTTAAATCGGGATATGTCAGAATCACGGATTCACAGAAAAGTCCTTTGATTTCCTTGAACGCATCCTCTTTTTCCAAATCCCAGATCCGATTGCTTCCCACTTTTAATAGTTCAAGTAACGGAACTATTTCTTGAGCATGCTGTTTGGTGAATTTAGTATAATAATGGATTAGACCCAAAAATCCTGTCAATTCCTTAAGGTTTCTAGGCGTTGGAAAGTCATGAATTATTTGTATCTTCTCCGGGTCTGGTTTTATTCCCAGGACCGTGAGAATGTGTCCTAAAAATTTTAATTCCGGACGAAATAAATGAGACTTTTCGAAATTAACCGTGAGATTATGATCCTGTAGGAGCTGAAAGAGTGATTCCAGATGCTCTACATGTTGAGAGACGTTTTGCGATGTACACAACATGTCGTCGATAAATGTTATTACAAAATCTCCTATCCCTCTTAAAACTAAGTCTAGGGCCCCAACTAAAGCCGTTGTGCTCGTTTTTAGTCCAAAAGGGGTTACTTTAAATTTGTAACATTTTCCCGCGTGTAGGAAAGCCGTGTATTTCATTGAATTTTGGTGCAATGGCACCAGCCAAAAACTACTCACAAGATTTAGTGTTGACATAACTTTAGTTCCAGCACATATCTGGAATAGGACCTCGGATGGTTCCGCGCATTCGTAAACATTTGTCATCAATTCATTTAAATTGCGCGCATCTAAACATATGCGTATTGAACCATCTTTTTTCGCTGTTATTACCAAAGGAGTTATGTACGCGCTCATCGAACGTTGAATTATGCCTAATTTTAGTAAGTTTTCAATTTCTTGTTTCATTTTGCTTCTAAGAAACATTGGCACATGATATTTTCGCATTAAAAAGGGTTTCTTATCATTTATATCAAGTTCATGTTTATATACTAAAATCCTACCCGATATCTTTTAAAATATATTTTTATAGTGCTGAATCAGCTTGTAGAATCGCTCTTTTTCATTTAAATCCAATAGTGTGCACTGTGCTACCTTTTCATTAATTTCTTCATCACGTAATGCAAATTCATTTTCACAATCATTATGATTTTCGACATAATTTATTTCTTCAATAACGATAGAATGTATTTCTTCTACTATCAAAATTTTTCCTAAATAGTGCAAATGTTTCTCCATTTGAGAATTTTCGGGATCAAATATTAATCGTATACGCTTTGGATCTTCGTCCATTAATTTCACTCTTATCGTTTTCTCTTTATCTTTCAATTCAATAACATTTTCTTCGAAGTCAATTTTACTTTTCAATCTTTTTAATACATCAACCCCAATTATGCATTCTTTATTTAATTTAGGAACAATCAAAAATACGTAGGAACCGTCCCAGTTACCCATTTTAAAATTTGCATATACTTGATCTTTCAATTTGACAGGCTTTGCCCCTGTAGCACCTGCTATACTCGTGCCCACTATTGGTAACATTTCGCACTTTCTAAACGCTTCAATATATAATAGATAAGCCTGTATCTATTAACGCTTTAGTATTTACATATTGTATTTCCATTTGTAATATTGGACATTTATCAAGAGATTTTGTTATCTCTTTATCTTCGTTTTCTAATAAATCTCCGCGCATGTCTTACGGAAAAGGTTTTTTAAATTAACAATTTAATCGTTACGAACATGCAAAATAGAAAACGATTACAAGAGGCCCCGGATTTGCCTCTATCCTACTACATTTGACCAAATCGAGGCTCGGGCATTTCCCAACTCCTTGTGATAAAATGAAAAATTATCGTCTTCCTGAATTTGTTGTAAACAACGAGCTTGTTTATTACCATAATTTTTACGGATTGTCCCGTTTGCCCCACTAATTTCGCTTGCATTATTTTTGTGTATTGTAGTTCGCTTTGCTCATTTCTAGAGCTTATATTTGGTGGACTATTATTTTCTCGCTTATAAATTCCATTCTCTACCGTGCCACTTAAAGGCTTTTGATTATTACCATTTTGAGAGTCTTTATTTTGGTCATACGTTCAATATATATATGTTTATTCAATTACATATTAAGAAAATTGACGTTTCGAGCCGTCTTTGGGTCTTCCCAAATAAGTTCTCAATCTCGATAAAGGAGATATATCCATATCAATAAGACGTTCAAAGAAACGTTAAAATTCAAGACTTCTGTCTGGAATTTTGAAATCATAATTTCGAGAGTCATTTGCATTTGTGTAATTGGAACAATTTGACCACTGACCCTTGTTATGTTGACAATCTCCAGGCTGATCAGCTAACGCATCATGATTTGAATCTCGGTTATCTTTATTTCTATGTTGACGATTTTCATTTCCGTAATCTTGATGCTCGCGGCCCGTTTTATTGTAGCTACGGTTCTGCCGATTTTCAAACCCTCGATTTCTATCATCATATCGAAACCCCTATTATAATGACTTTGATTTCGACTTTCATAGCGATCTTGTCGATCATAATCGTGATTTCTATCCGAATAATTATTTTAATATTTAGATTCATTGTCTTCAAAACTTGGTTTTCGCTGATCGTACTGAAAATTATTTTTATCATGATATTCTCGTGAATAGCCCTGATTTGTGTATCTATTTTTGCCTCTGAAATTTTTTTTGTCATTTTGACGAAAATTTTTATATCTCTCATAATAATTTTGCTTATACACCGAATTGTCACGCGGTGAGTATTATTCGCGATAGTTCAACAGTCCTGCTAGATCTAATGATCCCAAGAACTCAATCAATTCTTCGCAAGTTTTCATATTCCGGATAATGAATGCTGCTGTGACTTCCTCGTCAAAATGCCTTGCTAAACTTTTTACCATGTCGCTTTTAGAGGGTGGTGGAATGAGATCTCTTGCCTTATTTATCATTATAAACACATATTCCGATCTTGAGAGTTTTCAGGGTATGTAATAACCGTATTGCAAATCTTTTCCAATTTTAAACCTTATATCATCGTTCCAGAATTTTTTTATAAATTTTTGTTTAAATGATATAAGATCATCGCTAAGATTCTCACAGACTACAATTCACCATTCTCTGGCCATTCCCTCTAAAGAGGATTGTATTACAAACGGAAAGTCGTTTTTTCTGACGTCGATAGCTCTCATATATTGCTCAAAATTGTTTAGGAACATCATGGGACGCTCGCAAGTAGTACCGGAAAATTTAGGAATTGGATAATTTTTTAACCAAGGGATTTTTATATTGAATGTCCCTATGTTCCTATCTACTCGCTTTTGTAACGTAAATTGCTGTTCCTCGACCTCTTGTAATCGTTTTCTATTTTGCATGTTCATAACGATTAAATCAGCTTGATTTTGATGCAAGTTTTCGGTAATTTTTCGTAATGAATCTACTTTCTTTTCGACATCAACAATATTTTCTTCCAAATAACGACCTTGAGCATCACATCTTTCATTTTTGACGCGATTTTTTCTAAGGGATGTTATTACCTTATTTTGACTCCTAAGAGTCTTGTTGACCTCGATTTGTATTCTCTTTATTTCAGCCTGAATATCTTTTAAGTCCTCATCATCGGAGTCTATTTCATTATTTACAGAGTTTTTCGCAGGTGATACATCTTTAGTTTTGTCATTCGAATTATCTACATTTTGAGAGATGTCCGTCGTACTGTTCGCGATCATTGTTTAAGCTATGATCGCTATGACTTTGTGAATCTTCGAAATCTGATTATTCAATTAACTCGTCGAGTATTATTTGTTCATTATCTTCTAGAACCGATTTTGACAATTTGATTCTTTTCTTAATTTTCCGCTTGGGACTATTTTCAGTGATTTCCTTATCTGCCATTTTTTTTTAATTAATTTTTTCTAACATTTTAAAGTTGTTCTTAAATTTCGAAGTTATTTGCTTACTTTCGAAGAACTAAATCTTAATTAGATTATTCAGTCGCATTAGAAGGCTTTTATTCGCGATTGGATAAAAGTACAGAATTTTGAATTTATTTCGTGTCGTTTCTACGGAAGTATTTAAATTCAGTGTTGAGAGTTTATTATTCTTATTCAAGAAGCTAATCGACTCTATTTGTGTATTAATGTTATCACTGAGCCTTGCTCATTATTATCCTAATCGTGAAAGTTAATGGATTTCCTTTATACTTTGATGTCATCAATTATCGTTGCGAACAAGTTTTTATTCTTAGAGGGTAATGTGTTTACTTTGATTCGACAATAACATCGACAGAATTAAATTAAATTCTCATCATGTGTTTATGACCTGTCTGTTAACGAATACAAAGGCCTGGTAATCTACTCGTCGTGAAGGATTAGGCAACAATTACTTTCGCTGGTCATCTGATTTCAAATTTAATTTTTGGATGTGATTACCAATATTGAACGAGGAAAACAAGCAATTCGATCTTCTTTTAATAACTTCTGTGTCCCACCAGATGTGCCAGTTGTAACATTATTCTTTATCTTTAACCTTTTAACCATCATAAGAAACAGTTCAAAATCTTGAGAACATTTAAATTGTGACATTTTTCTTTTAAATGGGAGCGTTGAATTGATTCTTTAACCACCTCAGGCCCTAAGGACAAATTTTATCATTAAATTTTCTACTTCCACTCCTAGATTTATCTGTATCGAGTTTTCCATCTCGTGAATATAGTTCACGGGAAATCGGATTGCTCGACAATTTACTGTATCCTGTTCAAGTAATTGGCCCCGAGTATACACGTCGGTTCCAATCTTGAGAGGACGATAAATCTAAAACGAATTAAATTATTAGCAACAAGAATATTAAAAGAAACTTTATCCATTAATTGAGGTTCCCAATCTGCATTAAAAGAAACTTCACTTTTATCCACTTTTAGCCCCTTAATTTTAAAGTAGTTTTCAACTATGAATTTTCTGTCAATATAATTATCCTGATACTCTGGATCTACGATAGCTCTTAATTGAATTGCTCTCATTTTAGGAATATTGCATCAAAAATCAGGACTATTAAAAGAGATTGTGGGGTCACAGAAGCGAAGTTCGAATTGCCACCGTTTTGTCAATTCTTTTTCGATTCCTGCCTTCAGGATTTCAGACTACCAATCACGCCTGAATAGACCATTGTTCAATTTGCGTTATTTCCGAGCATATTATTTTAGCCTCGTAAATCAATTTGCCTCCGCGTGTTCTAGTATTGCGCTCGTTTTTAAAGTGAGAATTCCTAATAATTTTCCCTCCAGGGAGAAAAACTGAGGATTAGATTAGCTGTGAGTTTAAGAAATGAGACACTATTCTGTGCAAAATTGAGTGCAAGCTTTGTCTCCCGGAATAGTGTCTCATTTTCCTATGCCCCTTATATTTTTATTGAAGTTACACTTTATTCAACCATGGAAATTCTAGTTATTTCAGAATAAAAATTCAATAAGAAAGAGTTTCTACCTTCTAGAAGTCTGTCTTGTTCTGACTCCTAAGAATTCATGACCTTGTTTTGGGAATTTTACTAATTCCTAAAGGCATTGTGAATTCTTACGTCAAAGTTCCCGCTCAATCGATGACAATTTTACGGGTTTAAGCGACTCCCTTACTTTCACTAGTTGAGCTCTCGAATGAAATCGGGTTGAAAAACTAGTCAAATTCATCACCAAAGATTGACTAAGGTTTAACATCCCATACTCCTTATTGCCAATTTGAATACAATAGTTCAGAGTAATTGGCTAGCATCTTCGAGCTCTCGTATAGAAACCAGTTGAAGCAGGATGAACGATCTTAAGATCTCTAGCTTTCAAATATGGGCAGACTTCTGAAAAAATTATTAAGAAAAAGATTTGTTTTTCCTAATCTGGAAACATGAAAAAGAATATCGCGTTTTCCTCCGTCCTCCTTGAGCTAGTATGTACCTGCGTAATCCTAATCGCGACTCCTTTTGATGAGTGACGGAAATCCTAGATCGAATGCTATCCGGAGAGTCAAACGCTCCTTACAGTGTTACCGTGAACCATTGAGCGCAGACTGGCGATTCGTGTGATCCTTGATAATCACCAAGGTCCCGTCGTCGCGGGTCCTCGCATCCCCACTTATCGTATAGGCTGCGCACGCAACCGCACCTGTTTCGCATAGCGGTATATATGATCTATATAACTGTTTCACCCGGGGATTCGCAAGTCACTCAGTAGCGTATTTATTTTCTATTTCGCCCGTTTCTGAATGTAATTTATAAGTATAAAATGATTATTTTATACTGCACCGTTACAACATGAATAAGTTGATTGCACTACTTAAAGTAATGATCCTCACTATTATAATTAGTAAGTTTCAATATTCAAATCAGCAGGCCTTAATATTGAAATTAGTAAGTTTCAAGTAGTCATTACTATATATGGAAAGGCATATTCACTTTTCAACTTGTCTATAATTTTCATGGTGATAACGAACTTCAAATACGGAAAATCCCGAGTCGCACCAGTGTGCCTATAGATAGAACGTCAAAGCAGTGTGCCTACCACGGGTTAAAACTAGAAAGTTTTACTATTGAAATCACTGGGTCGTAGACTATACTGCAAAGGTAGTAGTTTTCAATATTAAAATTATAGTAGATTTTACTGTAACATTTTCACAGTGGACACAGCAGGTCCTGATAAGACTTCATGTCAGAATAGACCCACATGCCCATTACGACTTTAGTGAAAAACTACTATAATTTTAATATTTAAAAGTACAGACTCGTAGGTGCGAATTGACCGTCGGCCCACGGTCGGGCCAACCATCGGTCGGTCGGTCCAACTTTGTGCGCCACTGGTCGGGCTAACCAGCTAAATGATAACGGTCAACCGCCTTTGGCTTCTCAAAGTCGGCGCGATATTTGGTCATATATATGGGCCATCTATTAGGATGATGTCGGCCCAACCCTGGACAAGAATGTGGGGCCGACTTTGATTTTGAAGGTTCGTTCTACAAAGGTGGAAATACACAAAATAGGTATTCAAAAAATAAATAATAATTGATTGCGAGTATTTTGACTATAAATGTTAATGGTCATACTTAGATTGAATACATATATTACATTTTTTTAAATAATATTACAAATAAAATTTCTAACGCTACGGGGTTTCGAACCTACACCTATACCTGAATCTATCGCGTAGCAGTCGGGAGTCTTACCCATTACTCTACACCTGAAGAATTGAAAGTCAATGAAAAAAACATCCTCATAAGCTACAACTCAAAGTAGTTACAAAAACAATTCGTTAACTCTTTTTTCTCATTAATTTTTGTATTATTATGCAACATCTGGTAGATGTAAAATAAATTAACTGTTAACGGGAATATAAATTATATAATTTTTTAAGAAATAATTCAAACCAATGTTATGCCGACGGTGGGGCTATCTTTATTCCAGAGTCGGGCCGACCGTACTTTCACGTTTTTTTTTAACAATGAACCAGCGTTTATCCGACGGTCGGCCCATATTTGGGCCAAGGTTTAACCGACCGTCGTGTGCATCATGGTGACTTGTACAAACCATGTTATGCCGACGGTCGAGCCATCTCTTGTCCAGAGGCGGGCCGTCCGTACTTTCACGGTCTATTTTCAACAATGAACCAGCGTTTATCCGACGGTCGGCCCATATTTGGGCTAAAGTTTGACCGACCGTCGGGTGCATCATGGTGACTTGTACAAGCCAATGTTATGCCGACGGTCTGGCCATCTCTTGTCCAGAGGCGGGCCGACCGTACTTTCACGCAAACCAAAAATCTTAAAAATGGAATAAATGAAATTTTAAGAATCAAATTTTCAATCATCCATTTTCCTCTATTACAAAAATTTAGATCTACACGATAGTCCCCATGGTCTTCACCAGTGAACAATCCACAAGAAGTTAAAGATGAAAATGGCGACGATCGAGAACAAAACGCGATATTTCGGTGCGAATGTTGTCAGCACTGCTCAGCTTTCAGTTCTGCTAATGTCGCCAAGGAGGGAAACTTGTAACTTTCACTACTTTTATTTCTTGCCGAATAACTTGTTGGTAAATGTTACTACTTTATTTCTTGTGACTAGAATTACTATCGTTACTAATATAACCTACGTAGGATTATTAACGGCGAATTGTTGCCACACTAAACTGGTTAGTTACTTCTACCATTGAAGTAGTTGTCGCAGCTAATACCATACCTGCTAATAAAGAGCTTCTTGTCACAACTAACCATGTTTTTCAGGGCGAACATAAATGCCCTTTTCATGTGGACGCCCACATATAATCATATCTTGAGTCGAATTTTCATGACTTCAAGACGAGCGGTTTATAACTTCGAGCATATACCTGCCCCGACAAAAAGGTCATTCTGAAGTGTAATGAAATTGTATGGTTTCAGACTAGATTGGACGGACTAATCCGGTGCTAATCCGGCAATAGTTACTGGGTATAAACACAATAAATACTTATTTTTGTCTAGTGCTGTTTTCATTAGGCACAAAATAATTGTCTTAAAGGAGCGCGTCAAAGAAAAAATAATTGCACAGATCTGCCGTCCTGATGAAGAAACTGTACAACTGCATTTTTATCAAAAATGAGTTTTTTATATGGTTGAAATCGTAATGAAAAGACGAATTCAACTACGGTAATCATTATTAAAAATTGTAATTAAATCTCGAGACAATTACGTCTCAATTAGCATATCTACAGCGATTTTCGAGGATTCCTGATGAAGGAACAATGCATCTGCAGAAATTCTAGCGTATCTACACGAATTCCAGGATTTGAGATAGTGCGGAATGGTGCTGTCCCCTCAGATCCTGACAAAAGAAACACATCTGCGCAGATGTGTTTTTGCTCATAAGGTTTGCTCGGTCATTCTGCAGTCCGATTTCCTGAAATCGAATAGCACAAGTGCATGTATTCGGCATTTTTAATTTTTTACCCTAAAACCAATCATTTTAAAATGTGGTAGCCGCTGGACCGGGAAATGTCCAGGATTTTTTTAAACCTGGAAAACCGGAAAGCGGAAAATTTAGCAGTTAAGCAAGTTTTAACGTTCGATTGAAACTTTATAAATTATTTTCAATTTTTAAATAATTTAAAGTTAATAGACTCATAATTAAACTCTTTTATTCAATTTCAGATTATACGGATTCAAATCTTGTTTCAGTTTTGAATATTCCACTTTTAACCCATTGCGAATTGAGATTTTCTAATTAAAAAAGGCAATTTTGAATATTCAGCAGTATTGGGTTGTTTATTTAAAATAAGCAATTATAAATCAAACGATAAAAATTAAACAATTTGAAAGTGAATTGTTTCAAATACCAAGTCTTGAATCTTTGAATGCAAAGTTTAACCTTCTAAGGTAAGAATTTTAATTGTTTAATTTTCTTGAATTTTGAAACTGCAAGTGAAATTTTCAATTTATAAATAACAACTGACCAATTATTTATTGCAAACAACTTTATATTAAAAATTTTATTTTAAACCATCAATTGAAAAATGTTTAAATTTTAACGTTTCTCATCAAAAATTGCTTGAAAATTATATAATTTTCAAAATTTAAAAATGTATTGATTCATTCTTCCATTTAGATCATGGAAAATAAAAACATTGAATTATATGTTATTTCATTTAAAATTATTCCATTGAATCATATTGAGAACTTCCATTTTATACGCGTAAAGTATTCAGCGTTCAAATGAAAACAATATAAAGCCAATAGTTTATAATGCAATACTCAGGACGATAATACGATCAGGAATTTACTAGAAAAAATCAAAAAAATCTTTCACTTTTATTCTGGCATCAGTAGACAGATTGATTACCTGCTCCTGATTTTGGTTAGTAAATTTCAAAGGTTTTACAGCTTCTGATTGGTTAGCAATGAATCGACCGCGATCAAATCATCACGCGCTTTTACCATTGAATCGTGTAATTTTATAATAATAATTTCACGCAGAAAATGAAAATTTCTACCTAAATTTGTGACCACATATTTCCCAGACCTGCTCAGGAATTTCCATTATTTTTCCGTATTTTTCAAGATGCACAAGATTCCAGACAAATACCCTTGATTTCCCGCGTCGCTAGACACCCTGATTTTATAATGCCGAATTTCACTCTTTTTAATTGTGAAATTTTGAATGAAAAAAATTGAATTCTTTTAAAGGATTGTTTAATTTTAAGCGTTATCATAATAATTCGTGTATTAGATGTTTTAATTTTTAACGTTTAAATGTGAGACGATTTAATTATAAAAGTTTCTATTAACGTTCAGTATAAACGGAAAAAAGTGGATCATTAGAAGAACTCTCTAAACCAGTAGTTCTAACTATTTTTAATTGAAACGCAGCTTTTCTTAAGTTAATTTTGTTAAAATTACTATTTTGTGTTCAGGTGAGTGAAACTGACTTTTTAAAATAGTAGGATAAACGATTTCAAATAGTAGAATGCAATGCACCACTTGGTAACCGTCCACACTCAGCGAGAAGAAGAGTTACTATTTCGTGTAGTAAGCCTCACTTCTGTGAAGAGTAACTTTGCCGATTTCGCTTTGTAACGCATATATGTATATGTATCCAGGTTGTCTAAAAAGTCCCGGGACGCTTGGTTATTTCCTCAGCTAAAATATTTTTCAAAAAGGTGAAGGTCATTCCTGAAGTAAATTTCAACGAGGAATTCAATGGTGGCCTTCAGTTTGATCTTAAAGTTGACCTTCATGGCTTTTTGAAGGTCAACTTTGTTTTTTTAAATGTAAACCCCCTGTTTTACATCTGTAATCGATAGAGCGGAAAATTCTACGTTCAGGTACATACCCAAGTCATAGGTAAATTGTAACGTTCAAGGTCAATTAAAGGTTATTTGAAATGAACAAAGTTTTCCAAGAGGTCAGTGCAATTCCTGAAGTAAATTTCAACGGGAAATTCAATGGTGACCTTCATTTTGACCTTGAAGTTGACGTTCATGGCTTTTTGAATGTCAACTTTGTTTTTTAGAACGGAAACCCCCTTTTTTTACATCTGTAATCGATAGAGCGGAAAATTCTACGTTCAGATACGTACCCAATTCATAGGTCAATTGTAACGTTCCAGGTCAGTTAAAGGTTATTTGAAATTAACAACGCTTTCCAAGAGGTCAGTGTAATTCCTGAAGTAAATTTCAACGAGAAATTCATTGGTGAGCTCTGTATTGATCTTGGTGATGATTTTCAAGGTTTTTTCAAGGTTTTTTCCAAGCAGTTTACGTTTACGCTTAGCATTACCCAGGAACAACGACGTGGACGTAGTAAATTCTGTTCCCTTTGGGGTGCTTGATTAGCTTGAGTTTCCTTGCCTCTCACGTTCCGGGGTGCTTGATTAGCGTGAGTCCCCTTGCCTCTCACCTTGAGCTTCTTGACAAAAAGCTATGCGATTGCAAAAATGAGTTACAGCATTACGAATCATCTCCCTATCAATCAAAGCAGCCTCTTGCAGAATCCGATTCTGCAATTCGTCTAAGCTTTGGGGTTCCGTTGAGTATACTTTGCTCTTTAAATGACCCCAAAGAAAGTAGTCGAGAGGCGTCAGATCAGGAGATCTAGCAGGCCACTCGATTTCACCCCTTCTTCCAATCCACCTATGAGGGAACTGAACATCCAAATATGGTCGAACCACCCTACCGCAATGAGCCGCTGCTCCGTCCTGCTGGAACCAAATATTTTGAAAATTGTCGCCTGTAATCTCTCTTATTCTTGGTACAATTCGGTTTCTGAGAAGCTCTTCATATGCACGGGCATTGAGATTACCATCGATGAAGAAAGGACCTATCAATGTATCATTCAAGATACCGGCCCAAACATTAATGTTTTGTGGGTATTGTGTGTGACTCTCCAACATCCAATCAGGATTTGTGTCGGACCAATATCTACAATTTTGCCTGTTAACTTCACCATTTAAAGTGAAAGTAGCTTCATCTGAAAATACTGTATTGTACAAGAAAAGAGGATCTCTATCAATTCTGACAATCATAATTTCACAAAATTCAACCCGACGATCAGGATCGTCTTCATTGAGCTTTTGTACCGAATGAACTTTGTAAGGATGGAAATCAATGCTTTTTAAAATATTTCGCACTGTCTCAGGAGCAACGTCATGCTCATTACTAGCTCGGTGTAAACTAAGGTGTGGGTTTTCAACAAATGCTTGGCTATGTTCATCTGCATCTCCTCAGATCCTGCAGATTTTGGCCGACCAGTTCTCTGAAGGTCCTTGATATATCCATGATTCATAGAGCACCTTACAGTTATTTCAATTGTTGATTTTGAGACAGGATTCAACCCTTCTCCATCACGAAAAGTGCGATTAAAAAGCCAACGCACTTGATCATAAGATCGAACTCGATCTCCCCAACCACGCATCATTAATACAGATACCCTCTCTCGTTCCGAAAGTTTAGCTTGCGCCATAATAATCTTTTAGCGAAAGATAGTAAGTATGTACTCGTAATACGTAAATTTAGTTTCGATTCGTAATATTCGTGTGGAGATAGAAAAACGGTATAGGACTTATGGTATCGCCTTAGGTATTGACTTAGGTATTGAAAAACGGTATAGAAATTTTCGATATAACTCTTTGGGGAGGAACAGAACTCTCACCAGAACTCCTGGAACTTTTAATGAGAAATTTCCTATAATGATTTTACAATATTCAAAACGCTGTAGCCAAGATCAATACAGAGCACACCAATGAATTTCTCGTTGAAATTTACTGCAGGAATTACACTGACCTCTTTGAAAGCGATGTTAGTTTCAAATAACCTTTAACTGACCTGGAACGTTACAATTGACCTATGACTTGGGTACGTGTCTGAACGTAGAATTTTCCGCTCTATCGATTTCAGATGTAAAAAAAGGGGGTTTCCATTTAAAAAAACAAAGTTGACCTTCAAAAAGCCATGAAGGTCAACTTCAAGGTCAAAACGAAGGTCACCATTGAATTCCCCGTTGAAACTTACTTCAGGAATTGCACTGACCTCTTGGAAAACTTTTTTCATTTCAAATAACCTTTACTTCACCTTGGATGTTACAATTGACCTATGACTTGGGTACGTACCTGAACGTAGAATTTTCCGCTCTATCGATTACAGATGTAAAAAAGGGGGTTTTCATTTTAAAAAAACAAAGTTGACCTTCAAAAATCCATGAAGGTCAACTTCAAGGTCAAAATGAAGGTCACCATTGAATACCTCGTTGAAATTTACTTCAGGAATGACCTTCACTTTTTCGAAAAATATTTTACCTAAGGAAATATCCAACCGTCCCGGGACTTTTTAGACACCCTGTATATGCACTGCACGGATTCTGTACACGATTTATGAATCAAACAACAAATATTATGCAAAATTTCGATCGATTTGAAAAGGAAAAAATTATTTTATGTATGATTAGTACACTCAATTTACTATTATTCTTACACAATTGCACGCACAGAAGCTTACACATAATCTGATCGCACGCTCAAACGCTTTGAAAAATTGCCCCTGCTGGGGAATCGAACCCTACCTCACTACCTGAAACCTATCCTAAAACCTAAATCTAGCGCACGTGTTAGTCAAGCGAGCTATGGAATCGCTTAGATTTTTCTGAAAAACTCTCAGTCAAGCTGTTTCTCTAAGAAAAACATGGCCAGCTAAGAAATGATAATGAATGTTTACTTGCAAATTTTTTAATTAATCTCTTACATATGATATCTAATATTTTATAACGAGATTGGGAGAAATATTTTGCTTAGAAGTATTAACTCACACAGTAAATACATTATTAGTAATTTATATGTATTATTGAAAAATTATTAAAATTTTTAAAGAGTACATATTTTGTCTTACTGAGAATTAAGACTTGAAAAAATGTTTTCGAATGTAATTCTTGCAATTTTTTATTTGATTTTATTATCACCTCACTTTATTTAAAAACAACCTCTATTTACATAACTAATATATATATATATATATATATATATATATATATATAAAGTTTCAACATCGTAATAATATATCAAATGCAAAATCAAAATCACTATTTTAACATCATACAAACGTTGAATAGTGATTCAAATTTAAATTTTTTGCAAAAATAAAAATTCTCATGAAATATGGGGATTCTGAATTAGAATAAAAACTGTTCAATGCAAACGAAATTATACCGTTCCAGAAATTAAAAATTAAAGATCGCGATATCACAGTAGCATGGTAGATTTTATTGTTGTTGAAAATCTGAAAAAAATGAGAGAATATATTTTTTCATTAAATGATAGTAATTTCTACAAATATCATTGTGCACGGTGGGCAGGAAGCAACTTTAAATCACATGAAAATGACGACAAAAACGGAAATCGGCAATGTGTTTGCACTTGATAATAGATGAAAAATCTGTTTGAATTGAAATCCTAGCTGCTTCTGTTTGTAAGATATTCAAATTTTTCGTTTTTCGTATAGGGAGAATTTTTGAAACATATACAATTTTTAAGAATCGCGAGAGCTGAAAACTTTTCTTATGCTAAATTTTCAATAAATAACGTCTAAATTATCAAAAAACTATATCAAAAAACTATATATATAGGACTTGCTTGTTGGTGGCGGAAGTGAGAACGTGGTTAGTGTCAAGTGGTGAGAGGATTTTCGGAATTTTTGTGGTAGGTGTGAGTGGAGTGTGTGGGTGGAAGCCGAGGAGGTGAGTAGGGTTGTGTGGGGTGAATTGGGGAGAGAAAAAGTAATCTTGAGCGTAGGGGTGAGGTGGGATTTAAGTAAATTGGGAAAGTGAGGTTAGGTTAGCAAGGAATCGGGGGAATTTGTGGTCAGGAGTATTGGGCCTTCGAGGGTCAAGTGAGGTGCTCGAAAATTTGTAGGGGTGTTAAGTGAGAGAAAGGGGTGTCTGCAAGGGCTGTGAGAAATTGAAAAAAAAGTAAAAAAGGGAAATATAGGGAGAATTTGGCGGCAATAGAGACAGCATTTTGCAGAGACATCTGGCGGTTGAGAAGGGTACTGCATGGAGTGGTCTCAGTTACCGGCGGCAGAGCGGGAGGTGGGTAGTGAGTGTACGAGTAGTGAAGTTGACGGGGAGGAAATTTTCCACGTGCCACGACGGCCAACAGCCCCTGGCTCGGTGTCTAGTGTCGCGTCAGGCAGAGGGAGAGAGCGGGACGGTGAGAACGAAGGAAGAGAGAAGGTGAGGGAGAGAACTTCGAGCGCAAGTGACGGGGAGGATCTCTTGAAGAGGAAAAGAGACAGCCAAGAGAGCCCGGACAAAAGCGTGGTAGAGAGCCCATTTAAAAAAAGCGGGAGAACTAGGAGGACACCCCCCCCCCCCCGCGAAATGGACGGAAATGTGGAGAAGGAGGCGCTCGGAATGCTGATAGGCGAGATCAGGGGGTTGAGGGAGGAATTAAGAATTAGAGATGAGAAATGGGAAAAGGAGATGGAAGAGATGAGGGAGAGAGTAGAGGGGTTAGAGAGGGAAACGAAAGAAAAAGATGCTAAAATGAAGCAGATAGAAGAGGAAAATAGAGCGTGGAAGGAAACGACGGAAAAAAGGCTTGAGAAGATGGAGGGCAGGACGCAAATGGAAGTAGGAGGCGGAGGTGGGGGGAGCGAGATTAAAGGTATTTGGGAGAGGGTAGAAAAGATGATGGAAGAGAAAGTGGGAGAGCGCAGGAGTGAGAATGAAGAGAGGGCAGATAGGGAAAGGTTAAGGGCAATGGAGCTGAGAATAGAGAGAAAAGAGAAGGCAGACAGGAGGAATAATATTGTGGTAAAAGGGTTGAAGCTAAAGAGCGGGAAAGAAAGAGAGGGCGTGGAAGCGCTGCTACAGAGCATAGGGTGGGTTAAAGGCAGGGTAGGGAAAGTTAAGTTGGAGGGGAGAAAAGACAAGGAAGTGGCGGTTGTGGAGATGGAGAGCTGGGAAGAAAAGTTGGGGGTAATGCGAAATAAAAATAGGATGAAGGATAAGGGAGTTTTCATCGATCACGATTTAACGAGAAAGGAAAGGGATGTGCAGAGAATGCTAAACGACAGGGCTAGAAGGGAGAAGAGTGAAGGGAGATCGGCGAAGGTAGGATATCGGAAAGTAAAAATAGACGAAAAAATGTGGGTGTGGGATGAGGAGAAAGATGTGTTGAAGGAAGTGCAGGGGAATTTGTTTCGTAGGCAGTAGGGGGTGGGGGTAAGGCAGGGTAGAGGAGTAGTATTGGAATGTAGCAGGGGTAAAGAAGAAAGGACGAGGAGTTCTGGCGTTATATCCAAGAATTCGACGTTGTGGGACTGGTAGAGACATGGGTAGAAAAAAAGGAATGGGATAGGATAGAGCCAAAGCTGCCAAGGGGGTACAGGTGGAGACTTCAGGAGGCAGTCAGAGTGAAGAGGAAAGGAAGGGCCAGTGGGGGAATTATAACCGGGGTTAGAGATGGATTAGAGGAAAAAGTTCATGGAGAGGAAGAGGGGGAGGGAGTGCAAATGAGGGAAATAAAAATAGGAGGCATAACCTGTAAGTTTGTTACAGTGTACAATAAGGAGGGGATGGAAAGAATTAAAGAAAGGGTGGAGGACCTGCTGGGCGAAAGAGAGGAGAGTATGGTGATAGTGGGTGGGGATTTTAATGCCAGGATGGGGAGCGAAGGGGGACTTCACATGGAAGGGGAGAGCTTCGAAAGGAAATCGAAGGATATGATAATAAATAAGGAGGGGGAGATTCTAAGGGACTGGATGGAGGATAGAGGCTGGGCAGTGGCGAATGGTATGGCAACGGGGGACGAAGAAGGAGAATACACATACGTAAGTAAGGTCGGGATATCGGTGATAGATTATGTGGTTATGAATACGCAAGCATAGGAGAAGACGGAAAAATTCGCAGTAGAGAGGAGGGTGGAATCAGACCATCAGCCATTGAGTCTATGGATAAGAGGTGAGGGTGGCGGAAGACAAGGCAGGGAAGAAGTCTCGATAGGGGATAGGGTGACCTGGACGAGGGAGGCGGTGGAGAAGTATCAAGAGGAGCTAGGAAAGGTACGCTTTGGAGGGGAGTCGGTGGAAGAGATATGGGAGGATCTGAAAGAGAAGGTGAAAGGGTGTGTGCAAAAGAAGGTATTTAGAAAGAAGAAGAAAGGAATGGTGAAACCGTGGTGGGATAGGGAATGTAAAAAGATGAAAAGGAAAGTGAAGAGGAAGTACAAGAAGTGGAAAGAGGGTAATGCGAGGAGGGAGGAGTACGTAGAAATGAGGAAGGGGTTTAGAGTGATGTGTAAGAAGAAAGAACAGGAAAAGGAGAAAGAGCTGGAAGAGGAGTTAGCATATGTCAAGACAGAGGGGGCCATCTGGAAGATAATAAATAGGTTTAGGAAACGGAGGGTGGGGGGCAGCGAGAAGATAGGAAGTGAGGAATGGAGGGAATTTTTTAAAGAATCAGTCCAGGGCTCAGATTCAAGGAATACGGACGGGGGAAGTAGAAGAACGGGGGAGGCAGAGACGGAGGAGTTGAATGACGAAGAGATAGAGAAGCAGACAAGGAAGTTGAAAAGGTCAAAAACAGCAGGGTTGGATTGGGTGGAGAACGAAGCATGGCTGTTAAGTTCACAAAAGGTTAGGGAGAGGCTGAAGGAGGTAGTGAAGAAAGTATGGAGGGGCGAGGGATTCCCAGGAGGGTGGAGACAAGGGTTAATAGTGCCACTGTATAAGAAAGGAGATAGAGATAGGCAGGAAAATTATAAAGGAATCACGCTAATGAATACGGCGTATAAAGTGTACGCGATGGTGGTGGCAGAGAGACTGCGGAAGGATGTCGACGGGAAAGGAATTATGCCGGAGACGCAGGCGGGATTTAGGGCGGGTAGGAGTACTATCGACAATATCTACGTTCTGCAGCACGTGGTGGATAGAGAATTAGCGAAGAAGGGGAAGAGAGTGTACGCGTTTTTTGTGGATCTGTAAGGCGCGTTTCCGTCGGTGGATAGGCGGAGGTTGTGGGAGGTGATGGAGGATAGGGGAGTAGAAAAAGGCCTAATTGAGAGGGTACGGGAGATATATGAAGAGACCAAAGACAAGGTAAGCGGAGAGGAGGGGATTTCGGAGGGATTCTGGATGAATAGCGGGTTAAGGCAGGGGTGTCCTCTGAGCCCAACGCTGTTTGCGATTTTAATTGCGGATATGGAAAGTAAGCTGGAGGCTGGGTTGGTAGGAGGAGTCAGGATAGGAGGGGTTAGAATTTGGTCACTTGCGTATGCAGATGACATAGTGTTGCTGGCAAATAGCGAGAAGGCCTTAAAGGAGATGATGAAGAGGTTGAGAAGATACCTGGATAGGAAGGGATTAGAGTTGAATGCGGAAAAGTCCAAGGTTATGGTGTTCAGAAAAGGAGGGGGAAGGGATAAGGGAGGAGCGTGGAAGTGGAAGGGAAAGGAGGTGCAGGAGGTGAAAGAGTTTGTGTACTTGGGCTTCGTGTTTCGGAGGAATAAGGGAGTGGATGGTCACATAAAAGAGAGAGTGAAGAGAGCAAATGTGGTGATGAGGCAGGTGTGGGGGTTGGGAAAGAAGCTATCCGCAGATGATTTTGGACGGAGAATGAAGCTGTTTGATTCGCTAGTGATGAGTGTGCTATAGTATGGAGTGGAGGTGTGGGGGTGGAAAGGAAGTGAAGAGGTAAATAGAACGCAGGAGAGGTATGTAAAGTGGACCCTGGGGTTGGCAAGGAACACGCCTAAGTATATTGTCAGGAGGGAGACGGGGAGAACGAGTGTAGGGATTCTGGCAGGGAGCAGAGCGTGTAAATATGAGGAGAAATGTTTGGAAGAGGGGGGAAGTAGGCTGGTTAGGGAGTGTTGGTGGGAGAAGTAGAACAGGAGAGGGGGTGGGAAGATGGAGGCTGAGAGGGAAAGGTATTTTCGAATGAATGGACTGCAGATGGATGAAGTGAGAAGGATGCACGAGGAAGGAAGGAAGGTTTATGACTTGGTTAAGCAAAATGGCTTGGAGAGAGAGAAGACAGAGGGGGAAGAGAGAATAAGAGAGTCAAGGTTTAACGGGAACTATGTGTGGATTATGCCAAGGACAAGAGCGCAATATTTATGTGTGAAAGGAGAGAAAGGAAGTCAGGAACTTATAGCGAGGATGAGGTGTGGGTGTATGGAGGGTTTCAATAGGTTCTGGCTCCCTCGGGAGAAGAGGATATGTGAACTGTGTGGAAAGGGGGATGCAAGAGTGGAGCACTGGTTGGAGGAGTGCGTAGAGGTGGAAAGAATTGAAATAAGCATGGAGGCACTGTTGCATGAAAAGGGGGAAAAAAGGGCAGTAACATGGGTGAAGGGAGTGTTGGGTAAGATGGAGATGAAGAGAAGGAAGGAGGAAGAGGAATGGAGACGGAAAGATTGTAAATAGGAGAGAAAGTAGATATAATTAACATGTAAAAATTGTAAATAGTAGATAAGTAGTAGGTATTAGAGCGAAAACAGAGGTTGGCAAGCGAGGCTATGCGAAAAAGTAGGGACGTGCGTGCGAGGCGAGGCGGAGCGAGGAAGGCAAGGCGATAAAAGCGTGCGACTTAGAGATAAGGAATGGATGGATTTTAGTCTTTAAGGGTTAGCTTTTAAGAAAATTCTGTAAAAATGGAAGTGTAAGCAAGTCAATTTTTTAAGGCCAGCAGGCTGAAAAATAAAGGTTTATCTATCAATCTATACATATATATATATATTTGGTCTTCCAATCTGTTGGCGTTGAACAAGGTATCTGCGACTAACATGCTTGCCGTCCCGGTTCTACTCTACTCGTT
>CAKNXH010063394.1:64909-113574 GCA_932178445.1 Andricus quercusramuli
TTTTATTGCACAAAAAATAATTAAAAATCCAAAAATTCAATTTTACGACCAAACTATACAAGATACGACAAATCATGATGTAACAAAATTTGTAAATAAGAAAAAGATCTACAAATTTGTTATTGGTCAATTTTTGATAGGATGTGTAGTTTTTGCTTTATTCCTAAAAAAGTTCATTAACAGTGAAAAAATCAGCCCGGTAAGTGGGCACATTCTCATCGAAACGTTGCCTATTTCATTTCTTTTTCATCTCGTGTGTGTTTTTCCACAATATTTCATTGTTTTCATGTTCTCAATACTATTTCTAACGAGTAAAACAATAAAATATTCATCATTAATGCTCATGATACTTGAAAATGTGTATTTTTACATTCTCATCTAGAGAAGGTATTATATTTGTGTGAAATTTGACCCGGCCCCCCGGCTTTTGTCAAACGTCCACGTTTTGAGACCCCTTGAGTCAGAAAAAATGGTGTTTTCGAATATTTCTGTCTGTCTGTCTGTAGTCTGACGACACGATAACTTTCGAAGGAATTTTTTTATTCAAATTTCCTTCTGCACCCAGGTTTGTGGTCCGAAAATACAGGTCAAGTTCGTTAGCCAGCCATTTTGGATAAAAATTCAGAAAGTGAGAGCATTTTGAAAACTTTTCAGACCATTTTTCTCAAAATTTGAAAATTATATGTACGGCCGCTCATAGAAATCTAAAATTCAAACAATTTATTCCAATGAATTTTCCGATAAAATGAAAATTTTCAGAGTTACAGCATTTGCAAAATCCAAAATAAGAAAGGAAAATTAACATTTTCAGCCGAAAAACGCACGATACGAAAAAAAGTCAGGAGAAGAAAAATGTTTCTTTTTGTACGCCCTACAAGATTAGCTTAACGTCTTTTTGTATTTACTCGAAAAATCGAAAATTCACATTTTTATTGCACAAAATATAATTAAAAATCCAAACATGCAATTTTACGGCCAAACTATGCAAGATACGACGAATGATGATTGAACAAAGTTTGTGTGTAAAAAAAAAGATCTACAAATTTGTTTTTGAACACTTTTTGATAGGATGTGCAGTTTTTGTTTTATTCGTAAGAAATTACATTGACAGTGAAAAAATCAGCCCGATAAGTGGGCACATTCTCATCAAAACTTTGCTGATTCCATTTCTTTTTTATCTCGTGTGTTTTTTCACAATATTTCATTGTTTTTATGTTTTCAATACTATTTCTATTTAGTCATTTTTATCTGAAGAACATAGAACATAACATATAGTCGTTGCGAAGCGCGACGACCAAATCTCGCATCTTGAGCGCGCTCAAACTTTTGAGTATCCATTAAACGATGAACAGAAACGAGCGTGGAGCGCAAGGTTTACATCATTTTTAAACTAAATATTGAGCGCGAAGCGCGAGTGTCTTGATGAGAATGTGTTTCTTAAGGTCGATAGAACCTTAAGTAAATTAGTTTCTCTTTCTATGTAAAACATACATAATTAAACCAAAAGCAGGTCAACGATGAAGCTAACTAAGAGAGTGTTAGCCCGCGAAGCGCGAAATAGCGAGCACAGTGCATATTGTGAATTGTAATAATATAAATTTATTGAAACGATGAATTTTTCAGGTTACTGAGGATACGATTTAATGCAAAATAAGAAACAAATATTGAAGTAATCATGATAAATAAAATGTGTGCTATATATTGTAATATCTGAATAAGCAATCCCAGACCGAGGCACATTTATGTATTTATTCATTCATTTTATTTATTTATAAATAAATGTAATATACATTTGATATTAAAGTGTTGAACATAATGTAGAAAAGTTCAAATGCGGGACAAAATCGAGTGCGAAGCACGAGATACGTGATGAGAATGCGTTCCCTAAAAAGTCGGAAAAACTTTAACAAAAGAGAATTTACAATCACCGAATGGTAGTTGTCCACTAAAGACGCCCTAAACCCAATATATATATATATATATATATATATATATATATATATATATATATATATATACATATTTCAGGGAAGTTGAGGATAAAGTTTAATGCAAAATAAGAGAGATATTAAAGTTATCATGATGAATAAAATTTTTACTATATTTTGCAATATTTGAATTACCAATCCCAGAGTTCGGTACAGAAATAAATATAATATACATTTGATATAATAGTGTTGAACCTGATGTAGAAAATTTCGCATTTTTGACAAAATCGAGTGCGCGAAGCACGAGACACGTGGTGAGAATGTGTTCGTTAAAGCCGAAGGAGCTTCAACAAAAGAGAATTCACAATCACAAATTTACAGTTGTTGGTGTTTTACCCTCCAATATTAAAAGGTATGTGCACAAATATGGGGAAAGTTCAGAGATCCAGCGTGAAGCGCAACAACCAACAGTCGCGCCTTGATGTTCTGACTTTTTCTGAAATATATCTACCCCTCTAAAAAGATGGAAAACAATATTGGTTTAAGAACTGCAAGACTTAAAAAATCAACTAATTTTCCATAAACAACTGCCCAAGTGCGAATTGCCGGACCTGAAAACACGGCCCAGGCTTGGTCTAATTTCGGCAGCCAAAGATCGGCTCATGTTATTGCGCCAATATGGGCACTTTAATTGGCCCAGTGTTGTGCCCGCACTGGCTGCCTATACTGGCTATTTAAATTTGTCAATCTACCGCCGAAACTTGGCCCAGTGATGGTACATTACTTGACCAAGTGTCACTTTTATCAAGACAAAGTATGTTTTACGAGGAAAAGCCAGAGATTGGCCCAGACGCGGCGCATTACTGTTCCAAACTTCGTCTTTACTCTGGCTCGATATGTTTTAATATGAAAAGCCAGAGTTTGGCCCAACAAAGGCGCATCACTGGGCCCATTATTATTTTAGTACGTGAACCATATTTCAAAAAGAAGAGCTAGACTTCGGCCCAGACTCGGTGCACTGCTGTTCCAAACTTCGTCTTTACTTTGGCTAAACATGTTTCAATAGGAAAAGCCAAGGTCTGGTCCAGCAAAGGCGCATCACTGGGCCCAGTTTGACTTTCGCCACAGCAAACCATAATATTGAAAAAAAATTGTAATCGTTTAAAAATATGGTTCATATTCTGAAATGTCTAAGAACTGTAAATACAACTGTGGCGAATACAACTTTTTTCCTGTTTTTTTTTTTTAAGAAAAAAATTCTAAGTGCCATCTTTATGTAAAATTGTGAATGTTCAGAAAAAATTACATTTTATGTATGTCCATCTTAAACGTTGTAAAATGGTCTGAAACACCTAAAAACCAAACCTTACACGTAAGTTTGAAAAAAATTGTTATTGAAAAGATCGAATTTCTAAGTTCCGTTGTGAAAAATGTTTAATGTTCCTAAAAAATTATACATTTCCTGTCATTGTAGAAAGTTGTTTAGTAGTCGAAAACGCGGAAAACGAAATATTACACGAAGAAAATTTGTAATCGATATAAATTATTTATTTAAAAATTATTTTATTGATATTCCTGTTTTCGTATATCTTACATTAACATAACGTCACATGATAATAAATATTTAATTAGAAAAAGAGAGTTTAAAATTTAGTGTTTTAACTTTTTTGAGCTATAGCTTATGAGGATGGCTTTTTCATCAAATTTCAACTCGCGGGTTTAGCGCAATGGTTAAGACTCCCGACTGCTAGGCGATAGATTTATGTATAGTTGTAGGTTCGATACCCCGTAGCGTTAGAAATTTTATTTGTAATATAATATTTAGTTTTTAATTCTAAATTGGACATACTTATATTCATGTATTCATCCTATATATAAAAACAGATCGTGTTCAAGTTACCATCATGAACGAATTTTTATTTGAAAATGAAAGTGATCAGAAGTAATAACTGCCCAGGGGGCGTGCAATTTAAATACATAATTAGAACATCTCAAAAACGTTCCTTAGACGTACAAGTCAAAAGGCGTTACTTAAACGTTCCAAGAACCGTCCTAAGTCAGGCCAAATAATGTTCTGAAAACGTTTCGTGTTCCAAATACGTACTTAAAATTCCTTTGTAACGGTATATGTTTAAGGAACGTTATTTGGACTGACTTAGGATATTTTTGAGCCGTTCTAATAAGGTTCTTTAACGTTTGTACCCACTGAGTGCAAAACAGTCAAATAATTTTGACCCTAGGGGGCGAAATTTGTTTGCATAACCATTATTTTTTTTTTCATTCTCGTTAATTCTAATTAATATTCAATTATTGATAAAAATGAGTACTAATTACAGCAAGAATAAAGGGTCTTTTTATGAGAACAGACGAGGACACCCACTTAATTAGGAGGTCACCGTTTTATTTTCACGCCTCCTTAGGAACGACATCTGGATGCCTCCACGTCTGTAGTCTATACATGAATTCCCACAAGATGCAAAACCCCATAAAACACCCATAAGGTTCCCGGCGAGTAACGACAGAGGCTTCATGGGGATAGCATCTCGATAATTGCGCAATTGAGGCGGACAGATGTGCATCGTTATACACGCCCTAAATATCATACCAGTCTCACAAAATGTCCATACATAATGCATACACGTATACGTATATCAATGTACCAGGGGTGAGAACTGACCTAAGATAGATATCGATTACGAGAATTGTTGTTGCACGCTTCCTTACAATATATTGAATAGCGTCTTCATAATGCTTTAAAATACCCATATATCTAAAATAACGGCCATTTGTATTTCGCGCCTGGAAGATTTCAAAATAGTGACGTCACTTATCGGTAAAGTGACCTCGAAAATAATAGAAATAGGAGAGTGCAATGTAAACAAGAGAAAAAATCCGGTTATATAAGCGGGGATCTCCATGCCGAATTCACAAAAGACAAACATTCATCTTACCATATTTGTTTAAACTTACAAAACTTATAATAAATTTAAATTTAAAATGAAAATTGTTTTAAGATTTTTCGGATTTCAATCATGTGCGAAACTATGAATGTTGCCGATGTTTCGTGAACATTGCAGTTCACTTCTTCAGGGCTGAACTGAAACTTAAGTTTCAGGTTATGTTGTTCTTATATATGTATTCTCTACGATGCCTGTGATTACTTGTGATTACTTGTGATTACCTGTGATTACTTACAAAACTTGTTACACATATAAAAATAAAAGTAAGTTTCAGATATTTTGGTCAAAAACTTCTTTTTCCAAGAGTTATCGCAATTATCCTAACCGTATGTTACGTAATCCGGACTCTAGGTATGAGATATTTCTTTTTAAAATCCATACCCATCCCAGACACATTTTTTGTTCTCTTAATTATATATTCTTATACCTTCTAGGGCTAGATTTGTTTAAAAAAACATATATTTTGATCGGGGACAGTGTTCTCAAAATATACAGAACCTAAAGTCAGCATTACTACTTCTAATTGTAAAAAGAGAGAATACTAGAACAAGTAGCTTCAATAACTATTTGAAATGGTACACTTGAACATGTAAATTGTATGAATAACAATTTTCATAGTATGCAAGGAATTGTGAGTTTGACTTTTGCAAGTGAGTTCGATCTCCTTTTTCGCATTGCAATAAGCACTGCGCGAGATTGTTAGTCTTACTATTTGAAATTGTAAGTAAGTTCAATGACATAACTAGAAACATGTAGGCCCCCTCCGAAATTTTTTTAGGCGGTCCGTTTGAGAATAAAAAAGAAGGACGACTTATAACTTGCTTATCAGTAAAACAACAGATTTTCGCTTCTCAATCTATAAGACAGACCGCCCACTGATATTTGACAATAGGAAATACATGATCGGAAAATATTTTATGATGTTTTCACTTTTATCATAATATTAGTTGAGATAATCATTAGGGGAAGTTGCCCAGTTGTGGGCATCACCCGATTTTAGGCACCCTGGCATAACTTTCGACAGTGAACGGAAACTGATGATTTGGCGATTGTCATTTGTGCACCATGTGGGCGCGATGATTTAGTGCTGACACCGAAGTGAACAGACGCATTCGCGTAGTAACTACAGTCGATTACATCTTTTCATCCGTAAAAATCGACGGTGATGTATTTTTTTCTTGTGTTTGAAGTGCGGTAAACCGAAGTAAATTGTTGCAAAAAAAAGCAAAAAAGGTATTTTTTTGACAGCTCTGCATTTTCCAATTGAGGGCACCAACATTTTATCAGTTGTGGGCATCTTATTTGTTTCACTTAACGCGTGTGTTTGTCTAAAAAACTGTCAAAAATTTTTGTTAGTATCAACATAACCTTCATGGGTGTTGATGGGGGGCTGGAGGCCCCCCATGAACCTTTTTCCACTTTAATTGGTGAAAAAAATTTTAATTGTCACAAGAACCAAAAAAATTGAAAATAATGTTTCCACAGAATTTTTACGGATTTTTCTGTGTATTTATAGCTATGTCAACTTTAAAAATTAATTTGAATGCATGCATCGAGGCCATTAACCGACTGCCATAGCCTATGGCGTTCCTCGGAGTAGCTTGCAGCGCTACCTCAAGAAGGTCGACGAATAGCTGAGCGACATTTCGAATGTTGAAGATGGGTTCTTGTTGGATTTTATTCATAGATGTGCCCATCGAGTACCCTCTAATCAGGTGATATTATATAATATTACATAATATTATAATATATATTCATTTTATGAATATTCATTTTTATAATTATATTCATTTTTGCTGCTCTGAAGGCTTTTTTGTCATTTTTCGTGAATCTTTGTGTCACTATAGGCTTTGAAAATGAATGAATTCCCTTTTTTCCTCTATTTAGTGGCGTTTGACTTCATATTTTCCAATTTTTAGAAGACTTTTCAGGAGTGCCCACAACCGGTTAAAAAAAAATTTCGGTCGAAATTGAGTAGGATAAAAATTTGAATATTTTTTTTATCAACAAAACCGAATCAATTATATCACTAATAGTTAGCTAATGTATCTAGCTTTCTGTTGATATGCATATTACTGCATAAAATTCATTTGGTCAAAAGTAATGAAACACCTAACTGTGTCTATAACCGGGCAACTTCCCCTATAAATAAACATACACTGTTAAAAATAATATTAAATTTAATATACCCATGTGTATTAAAATGAATATATCAATCATATGAAATCGCCATTAACAGCGCGTATATTAAATTTCATATACATTCATGTTAATCACTACAAGAAAAATCAGATCATTCCATTTTACACAAATTCAAAATAAGTTCAACATGAATTTTCGACTATAAATAATAAAACATGATACCTTCTTCCAGTTAATCAAAAATATGACTGGATTTTAAGTCGAAAAGATCAATTAAGCAAACAAATAACAGACCCAACCTACAATCAACTGTACTAGCATTAGATTTCTACTATTTAGACTGAATTTTGGAAAAAGTTCCACTTGTACGTCGCACTTTCATTATAAATAACAATTCAGTCGACGAATTCTAGATTATTAATTTAATTGCAAATATTTGACACGATTTAAAGGAATGAAAGCACTTCGAGTTTTCATGTACACTGTCACACCGACCTTATATTAAATTCAATACACATGTATATTAAATTCACTACACCCATGTATGTTACATTTCAGTAGCCGTAGTGCATATTTGACCATGAGCTCATGTCATAAATGATGTAATTATAGGAAAGAGGAAAATTTTGTACGAGACAGGTTCGGCTTACGATGACGAACGTAAAGATGCGTGACTTGCAGGTCTGAGTGGAAGAGGTGAGCGGTGACGACCTGGGAAAGGTTAATTTATGTGACTCGGAATAGCTTGAAAATTTGTGTACATGTAGAAGGTGACATATAAATAGCACCTGCGAATTTTAAGTCACCTGACTGGACGTAAAAGTGCTATAAATAACCTTCAAAGTTGCCGGAAATTCAGGTGAAATTTCTTAATATTGATTTTACCGGAAAAAGTTTTAAACAAAAGTTGGTCCACTTCGAAAGATACATATTTTTATTCCCATATCATTTTTTGATCAAAATGATACATTTAGAGAAAACATCGATTAAGGTAATACCAGAACAATCAAAAGCTGTTTTTCTGTACAGCAAGTCATTTTTTCGAAAATTGCTAGGGTAGAAAAAATACTCCCCAGCAGGTGTACTCCAAGATTACGTTGTAATATTTTATTCAAATGCTTATATTTACCAAGTTATGCGCATTTTTCATGCTTTTTTCCATTTTTCCTTTCACCTGTTCTATCTGTAGCAATTTAGAAGAAGGTGTTTTCAAAATGAGTACATCAATATTGTAAGTCTTGTGTAACGAATTCGCGTCAGCAACTTTCAGGTAAAATAATAACTTATTCTCGTATAAACAATAATAAACAGAGTCACGTTCTCAGCGTCTAATTGACGTAGAAGGTTGTAATAAAGCTGAATATTATTCTAAAAAATTAAAGAACAAAATCGCTTTACTTTCACATTTACATTATTTATTGTTGTTAAAGTTTATACTTTTTCTGTGGGAATGTATTTCATCTTCATTACTGTGACGAAAGTCAATTTTCCGGACGCAGCATGCACGGAGAAAAATGGAAGTGAAAAATTGGGTCTTTAGTGCTGGTAATCGAGGTATTCATTACTGAACTGGCGTTGTAAAATTGATTCAAGTGCAATCGTGGTATTAACTCCTTTAGGCAACTAAAGAGATTACAGCTTGTCGACGGTCTGACTCCCCTAGCGCACTGCACGGAGTCCAGTCCAGAATAGGAATCGTTCCTATACTCGCAACAGTAAAGAATAATCGGCCAATAAGAATTCACAAGGTCAACGAGCGGCGGCTGTCGACGGGCCGATATAGTGACTTTACATTTTATAAACTTAAATTTATTTATATATTATACACACATATATTCAATAAGTTTTAAACACTGAATTATGATATTTGCTGAAACAGAAAAAGCCAATTTAGATGAAAAACGTAGTTGCCGAGAATTGAACGCGGGTTTCCAAGAGAGCAGTCAGCTTCTCTCTGCAATCTGGTATTCTGGATGCTAAAGTGAGAGGCACTAAACGTCCTTATGGTATCATGCAAGCAAGCTTCGGTTCGGTGCTGTCCGAACGTTATTCAGTGCGGGGCATCCAGGAAAGGTTACTGGACTGTTGCAAACTCAGTGACTCCCAATAGAACACTATAAACTATACTTCGATTGAGACTTCGTCCTTCCGACAACTGAGACACGATATATGGATTTCCATTATTGATTCTGGAAAGTATAGTAATTTATGCTTTCTATTCTTATTTGAGAAGACGCACTTTTTAAGAGAGACTAGTTTTTCATTTGTGCAAAGGTTGAAGCACTTGAATTGTAGTTGGTAACGTCAATGGCGGACTGGGTACCCGAGGGCGCGGTACGGAACAGACCCCCGGGGGCGCCAATTGCCTAATGATAGTAAAAAAAAAAAAAGAAAGGTCATTTGGATGACTGAAAATTGTAAGTCATTTGTGTCACAAATAATCGAATAAATTTTACTTTTCGAGCTTTTGCTCTCGCAAATTCTTCAATGGCATCAGAAAAAGATGTTAGGCTCCAAATATATTTCTCAATTGATAGCATTGCGAGAGCGCTTCATCTATTATCCGACATAGTCGATCTCAAGTATGTCTTAATTAGTTTCAACTTTGAGAAGCTTCTTCCCTCGTATGCTACTGTGACAGGAGTTGTTTAAAAAATGCGCAACGAGACCCATACGTTACAAAGAGTGGCATGCAAATTGTTTTTAAATAAAAAATCCAATGCTTCGATGGGTCTTGTGACATTTTCTGGCAAAGTATATTTCAAGTGTATTAACTCCTCTCAGAGATCTCTACCATTAATGTCACTTCTAATTGCTTACAAAGTGGCATCAAAAGATTGCGTTCAGAAGATGTTTTCAGATTATATAAGAAAGACCAGATTTTGATGTAATCTTTTAGTTGTTGGAATCGCTCTTCAATAGATGCACACACTTGATCGAGCAGTATGTAACAAAAGTTTATTTTAAAATTTCTTTCGCGATCTTCGAGTAGCTCATCGGTGCTTCGTGCTCAAATTGTTTTTTTTTCTTTTGTGTCGCACTCGCTTCTCACTTTGGAACGTTAATTCTAGTTCCAAATCTGCTGCTATTTTCTTCGCACATATCATAGCGCTTTCAAAACCCGTGTTTCGATAGTTCTGCAGATAAGTCTGACATGATTCTAGCAATTTTTTAATTACCGAAAGATCTGCAGACTGATTTTTTATTGCTTTGCTGACAATATTCACTTGGAACAAGATGCCATACCGAACAACAATTCCTACCATAAATTTAAAATCATTGATTTCATTAGAAAGTGTCAGAGCTTCGTGGCGAACATCCGAATCGTAATCTCTATCATTAGAAATAGCAATTAATGCTGCATTCATATTTCTTAGCTCATACCTAAATGGCTTCAAGCTCTCAATTCTGCCTTGCCAACGATTAGGAGAAAGATTTTTTGAAAGCAAACATTCCACATATGTTATCGAAATTTCCCATCGCTAAGATGACCCAGAAAACAAAACCTAAATTCGCTGGATTACTCCAAAGATGACAATAGTTGCATTACTTGATTTTGCTGCATCACAGATTAGGAGATGAAGACTGTGATTTCCACATGGTAGAAGACTTGCTCTGGGATTCAATTCCAGAGTTCTGGCTTGAACGCCACTTTCTTTTCCTCTCATATTTGACACATTGCCATATGCTTGACCGCGGCAATCTTCAATTTTTATATCATTTTCACGCAATACTTGAAGAATATGATCTGTTAAGTTCAAACCAGTTGTTTTTCCGACAGATTTAAAACAAACCAAGTGTTCCCTCATGTGAATTCTATTGCCACATATGTCTACATATCTGACATTAAGAGAATACTTTCCAAGTAATTCCACGGGCCTAAAAAGTTTCCATTTTGCGAAATTATAAATTTCTGGTAGCTAGAAATTCTACTATACTAATTAACCTATGTAAGATATTATTCCGATGTTTCTGCTCACGGGCTAAAAGTTTTTGTTGTTCTTCATCAATATTTTTGTTTAATTTTGATCTTTGTTCGGTGTCAACCAAATTTTATACGCAGACATGTAATTTTGTGAAACTTCATGTTCTCTTAGTCTGTTTGCCATATGCTTCCAATCATTTAAACCATTTTTAGCTATATTTGATTTCGCAGCTGAATCAAATAATTGGCAACAAAAGCAAAATACTTTATCGGTAGAGTTTTAGTACACTAACCATCTTCGTAATTGAGTTTCACCATTCTGTAATATTTTCTTTGAAAATGTAGGATTGAAATGACGATTTTTTGATTCCTTAGGGAAGGATATGTTCTGTATACTTGGTGGTCCATTTTTTACTAAATACTCCACAGATTTAGAAGTTAAATGTGGCTGCTGCGCTGGATCAACTGATATAATATAATTTTCTACAGCATAGCAATAATTTCCTACTTCTGGATCAATGTGTCCTGTTTGTCCATCAACTGTAGAATATACCTTTAAAGTCCTTCTGATGTCGAATTTGTTACCGTATCACGAGCGCAATCTACTACAAATTACTACCTCATGTAATTTATCGTTTATTATGTTTAAGAAGTTCAAGATTTCTACATTAGGTCTATAATGGCGAGAGTTGATTGAAAAGTCTTATTTGAAAGTAAATAGAATGAAGACACGCCCACAAGGACTGGGTTTGTGTAAATCGGAGTTAAACTCTTCTTGGAAATGTATTGCCTCCCGTTAGACAAATTTTTATAGTCAGGTCACTTGGGATAATTATTTCGGAAAGAAATAGGCTTAATCCCCATTGCGGCGCCCCCCAGACGCAGCGCCCGGGGCTGCCGCCCCAGTCGCCCACCCCAAAGGCCGGCACTGTAGGGAAGTAAAACTTCTAATCCAATAGAAAATTATAAATGAACCGGCTCCTCGTAAAAATCAAACTTTTCAAACAGATAAATATACTTTAGAAATATTAAATGGAAGGGAAGAAGAGAAAACGAATATGAGAAAATATGTATTACTAGTAATACATGTGCATTTGTGCAAGTCAGGGGTATTATGGTTCTTGGATATTCTTTTCACTCTTTCCTTTGCAATCTAAAATATATTTATTTGTTTAAAAAATATAAGCTTCTTAGGGCGTTTTTATATGCCTCAGGGGGCGCTAAACAAGGGGGGCGCAGTCAGGGTTCCCTGACCAACAATGCATGGCCAGTCCGCCACTGGGTAACGTACGAAGTGTATACAATAACTTTGAACTATTGAAAGATAAGGTTCTATGCTGGAGAGATACAAATTTTTAATGATTAGTGTATAGTTTCACAATCCTTTCCATGTCTTGTGCATCTATTCCTGACATTTAGTAATCATTAAACAATTTGTTTACTGAATATGGAATATGGCCAAGTGGCCAGTGGCCGTTCAAAAGCGGATCTTTTGATGTGTGAACATCTTAGACGTCGATATGGGGAGTCGCGCCTGATTCAAATGAAACCACGACTAGAAAGTGTAACGCAGGCCTCTGACTCTCTCTCTCTCTCTCATGTCTCATGTCGCAGAACGGAGGCTTCTCTCTCTCTCTCTCTCTCTCTCTCTCTCCCTATCCCCCGCTCCTAAACTAATAATAATTGTTTAAGCAATTGTAAATTATTTACAAAGAGGAGGAAAATATTCTGTGTCTAATTTGAAAAAAAGAAACAAATTCCAATATTTTTCTTATAAGTTTTGAGTACTTAGATGTGTAATAATAATTATAAGTGTCATAATAATGAATTTTTCATGATGAAATTTCAATTTCTAATATTCTTCTTCATGAAATATAATTCGCCTAATTCTAAATGTAGATGCGTAACATAATTGTGACACAATGTGTTCTTTCAGAGAACTGATATTCGTCCGCATCGGTGTTTTATAAACAAAGCTTGACCGAGCAGGCAAAGAAAATAACTCGGAAAATAATGCGTTTTAGTAAATAAAATAGTTTAAAGAATGAATCAATACATTTTTTAAATGTTCAAAATTATATAATTTCTAAACAATTTTAGTTTGAAACACTATAATGAAAGGATTTTACATTATTATTGAAACACTCAAATTCAAAAATGTCACTTATAAATTAAAACTTAAAAAAAATGAAACAATGAAAATTTTTAAGTTTGCATTCAGCACTATGAAATTTTAATGATTCGAGGCTTATTTTATTTTATATATTAAAACAAAAATTTTTTAATTAAACATTTTTAAACTGAATGCTTCAAAAACGGAGTATTTTAGAATGCAATACTATTTGAATAGGACTTGAAATTGAATAAAAGCATTTAATTATCAATATATCAATCACAATGTTTTTGAAAATTGAAAAAAGATTTTGAAGTTTCAATCGGATGCAAAAATTTCATTAATTACTAAGGCTTTCGAAGTAAAATAGTTCAATTTTTAACGTAAAAATCTATAAATTATTTAATTATGAACAGATTCATAATCGTCTTACAAAATCAATTTGATTATTATTCTATTGTTCAAATTCGAGCTATAGTTCAATTTAAAAAATAAATACTTAATTTATATTTACAGTTTATTAACTCAACATTTTTCTTGTTTTCTTTTTTTGTCATAGTTAACGCGTGCCTCTGAGCCTTTGAAATTAACATGGGGTTTCAAGCCATTGTTATTGTGCTTAAAAAGCGATCCAAAAAATTCAAAAATAGCAGTTTTCTATTAAATTCATTCTAAAAACGGTATTCTTTGGATTTTTTTAACCAGTATTATTTTTAATTGTCAAGGGACGAGTTTCCAAGTATTTTGTGAATAATTTTCAAGTATTCAAAGAATTATTATTTGGTTAAGAATTATATTTTTCTTGAAATTGTGGAAAATTATTGTTTTCGAGATACAAGTGATAGATTTTAATTCTACAGGAATAGAATATACCTACATTGGATAGTTTATAAGAGAATGTAATACACTACTATGCAAAAGTTTCTAGACCTATATTTTTCAATACTTTATAAAAGCACTCTAGTTTTAAAAATATTTAACTCTAAATTTACTTCCAATTACTACACGAAACCTGATAAAATTATACGCCTGATGGTCTTAAATTGAAAGCAATATATTAATTTTACTAAAAGTTATTTTAAAAAAATACAAATATAAAGAAATTATCAATATTTACATAAAGTCAGGTTTTCATAACTGAATTAAAACAAATTAATAGAACAGTATTCTAACAGACTTGCAGAAAATTATCTTCAAAATCAGCCCAAAAACAATACAAAGTTGGTTATTTCCGAATTTATTGATATACAATCGTATAAATCGTAAAAATTGGTATAAAATCGACTCCGTATCGAATATATTTAACTCCGCATATTTTACTCTAAAGTAAAATACACTGCTAAAAAAGCGGAGTTAAAATTAACTCCGAAGCATACGCTATAAAACTCCTACCGTTTTGAGTAGATGGCAAGCGGAGTAGAAGAAAAAGAGTTAAAATGAAACTCTTGGAAAAGAACTCCCTAACTGCACTGCCCAGAGTTATTTCAATAAACTCCGTTTCTGACCCTATATTGTCCTACGACACTGTCATTAGTTGATTTTAAGGAGTAAATATCGCTAAAAAGGAACGCTGAAGGGAGTATTTCACTATCTAAAAATAGACTCCAGTACTCTAAATATATTTGATGGTAAAACTCTAGAATTCTAGATGGTCGCGTGTCGCGTCAATGCGATTCGTTATTTAATATTTAGAAAACTGGAATATGTCGACGATGAAAAGAGATGGCAACCAGACAAAGTCGGTGAAAACTGTTTATGAAGCCGAATTTGGATACGAAGAATTCATAGACGCCGGTAAGTATAATTGTATTTTATAATAATTATGAGTATATTCATGATGCTCCTGAATCTTTTTGTACGATTCAAAGAATTTGTGTGGATTATTCCTGTTTAGAATTGGTTATATTTGAATCGGTGAATTTTAAAGGGGCAGTTGTCCATTTTTACCGATTTTCGTTTTTTTGCATTTTCGGGTTCTATATCCCAGGTGCGAAATTCGGTCGGCTGCCAGAGATTAACCATCGGCCCAAAGTCGGCCCTGCTTTGGTAACCGATCTACGGTAACCAGAGTTGGGCCGACTAAGGTGTTTTCAAGCTGCCATGGTCTCACCGACGTTGGCGACCGACGTCGGCGGTGGGTGAAAAGCCGTCTGTCGGCCCAATTCTTGCCCAACGTTGGGCCGACGATCGGATAAACTGTGGCAGATTGGTCGGTACGACCGCAAGAATGCGGTCGGTCCAACTCTGGATACAGCAATCGGTTAGCCACAAGTCACCATGATTCACCCGACGGTCGGTCAAACCTTGGCCCAAATATGGGCCGACCGTTGGATAAACGCTGGTTCATTGTTAAAAAAAACCGTGAAAGTACGGTCGGCCCGCCTCTGGACAAGAGATGGCCCGACCGTCGGCATAATATTGGCTTGTACAAGTCACCATGATGCACATGACGGTCGGTGAAACCTTGGCCCAAATATGGGCCGACCGTCGGATAAACGCTGGTTTATTGTTTAAAAAAAAACTTGAGAGTACGGTCGGCCCGACTCTGGAATAAAGATAGCCCGACCGTCGGCATAATATTGGTTTGAATTATTTGTTAAAAAATTATGTAATTTATATTCCCGTTAACAGTTAATTTATTTTATATCTACAAGATGTCGCATAATAATACAAAAATTAATGAGAAAAAAGAGTTAACAAATTGTTTTTGTAACTACTTTGAGCTGTAGCTTATGAGGATGTTTTTTTCATTGACTTTCAATTCTTCAGGTGTAGAGTAATGGGTAAGGCTCCCGACTGCTAGGCGATAGATTCAGGTATAGGTGTAGGTTCAAAACCCCGTAGCGTTAGAAATTTTATTTGTAATATTATTTAAAAAAATGTAATATATGTATTCAATCTAAGCAGGACCATTAACATTTATAGTCAAAATACTCGCAATCAATTATTATTTATTTTTTGAATACCTATTTTGTGTATTTCCACCTGTGTAGTACGAACCTTCAAAATCAAAGTCGGCCCCACATTCTTGTCCAGGGTTGGGCCGACATCATCTTAATAGATGGCCCATATATGGGACCAAATATCGGGCTGACTTTGAGAAGCCATAGGCGGTTGACCGTTATCATTTAGCTGGTTGGCCCGACCAGTGGCGTACAAAGTTGGACCGACCGTCCGACGGTTGGCCCGACCGTGGGCCGACGGTCAATTCGCACCTGGGATGGACAGCCGCATCGTTTCATGCTATAAGGACCGTTGCTATAAGGATCGTTGCTATACGGACTCATGCTATAAGGACCGAAAATATTGGCTCTCAACTCCGCTAGCCATTTACTCCAGTGCACAGTTGAAAGGATGTTATCTCTGAATTCGAATCTGCCTTCAATAACAACCAAAAAATTCTTCAATTTCCATATTGGCTACGAATGTATACGGATTATGTACAAATTATGTAATATGAATAATAAATCAACAGAAAATAGTCCTAAAATTTCAAGCTTAAATTTTAGAATAGCCTAAAATAAAATATGGGTTTCATAGTACTTTATGTTATCGGTGTTTATAGTCCAGAATGTTTCCCACTAGAAGCTTTGAGAGAAATCTATGAGTAGAGAACGGCGAAGCGTCATTTTCACTTAAATATCAAGTGTGATTGCATTGAAGGTGAAAAATATACTCTCATTCAAACTCACGAATGGCTTTTGAAAAATTAAGAAAGGTAAACTATCTCAATCAATAACGGCAAAACTATACATTTCTAAAATTTTTTAATTTCTGAATATTTATGATAGAAATTTTGGTTTCATAATTCAGTTGTCGGAAGTAACATTGTCGTCTCTCGTCCCTCGATATGCATACACTAAATTATAGTTACATATGGGAGGAAAGGCAACATTCTTATTTATTCACACTTGTCTTAAAATATACAATTGTCTCTAAAACTGTCTTAATTTTCGAAATAAATTAAAATTTTTAATCATGCCCCGGTTACCTTATAAAAATTATTTGTAAAAAATTATTCACTCATCAAAAAATTTTCACGCAATTCCTGAATTGCTTATGGTCACTCGTTTTTTTTCTTCAAATTTTTCCTCTTTCTTCCACATCGGCAGTTATTTTATTACTCTCAAAAACTTTTTTAAATAAACAAGATACCATGAAAATAGGACGTCAGTAGTAAGTTAATTATCACTAAGTACGATTTGCGAAATGCTTGTATTTTTTGGCTAGTTTAAGAAAGTACCTAATTTGTTTAATTGCAATTTTAATATTGTTGCCGGTCGTAAAACCTTTTGAAAATTTGATATTTTTTAGACTGCGACTTTTCCAAATTTTTTTTACACAAAAACGCAACATTTGCAATTCTTGCAGGAATTTTATGAGTGGAATTGCAAAAACTGCAACATTCATTTAAAAAAACGATGTTGTGCGTTATACATACAGTTTTGCAAATCATATGATATTCCCTTTTCAATGGAAAGAAGCAGAAATAACACTGTGCAAAACCTTCGGTATTTTCGCTGAGGAGCGAATAACAAAATAATAATTTGTTCATAATAAAAAAACAATTATATACAGCCTACAATTCTCAACCGATTTTCAATTTTTTGAGAAGTGATCAGCGATAGATGCACAAGAGCGTCTATGGATTAGATATTTAATTTTTGTCATTTTCTATTTTTTATATAAATAAACAACGAGCGAAAATAACACATTTTTTAATTATTATTTTTCATCTTCAAATGAATAACTCAATCCCATTCTCGACGAAAATGAATGACGAAGTATCCATAGAATATAAATAATTCACAGCATATCGAATCTTATTGTTATAAACAAATTATATTAACAAAATGTCAACATATTGGAAATTTTGCTTGCAAAGTATATTTGTATGTAGAAAGTGCTTGCTTTTATCGAAAGGATATAAGTGGTAATATTTAGGGATTAGGATTGGTCAGTCGATATTATTTGTATATTTTATAAACAAATTTTATAAAAGAATGCATAGTTTGGTCATTTATAGACAGAAAGTAATTGTTTTTCTTTCTAATCGTCTTCAAATTACATAAGTGGTAATTTTGAGTGACAAAGAATTGTCAGTCGATATTATTTGTTTATGTTATGAACAAATTTTATGGAGAAATGCATAGTTTGACCATTTATAGATAAAAGGTGGTCGTTTATCTTTCTAATCGTCTTCAAATGGGCGGTATATTTTGGATTACTTAAAAAACTAAAATGCAGTTTTAAAACGAAATTTACTTCAGTCAATATCACCGTCATTTACGTAAAACAATACTATACTTTAAACTTATATTTTTCCATAAAGTTTTCTCATAAAATAAATAGATAATATCGATTGACAATTCTTCGTCAATAAATATCGCCACTTATGTAATTTGAAGACGATTAGAAAGAAGAACGATCACTTTCTATCCATAAATGGTAAAACTATGCATTTGTTTATAAAATTTGTTTATAACATAGACAAATAATATCGACTGACAATTCTTCGTCACTAAATATCACTACTTATGTAATTTGAAGACAATTAGAAAGAAAAACGATCACTTTCTATCTATAAATGGTCAAACTATGCATTTTTTCATCAGATTTGTTTATAATATAAACAAATAATATCGATTGACCATTCTTTGTCACTAAACATCACCACTTATGTAATTTGAAGACGATTAGAAAGAAAAACTATTACTTTCTGTCTATAAATGACCGAAATATGCTTTCGTTTATAAAATTTGTTTATAAAATAAACAAATAATATCGAATGACCAATCCCAATCACTAAATATTACCAGTCATATGATTTGAAGTTACTTAGAAAGAAAATGATCACTTACTTCCAATAAACGCCTAAACTATGCATTTGTTTTAATAATTTGTTTATAAAATAAACAAATCATACCATGCAACAAATTTTCATGATCAAACGTGATCCTGTTGATGAAATCAAGCAATTCCAACTTACGAATATACTTTGAAAGCAAAATTTCTAATATGTTGACATTTTGTTAATATAATTTGTTTATAAAAAATAGATTCGATATCTTGTAAATTATTTATATTCTTTGGTATACTTCGTCATTCATTTTCGTCGAGAATGAAATTAATTAAGTTACTCATTTGAAGATTAAAAATAATAATTAAAAAATGTCCCATTTTCGCTCGTTGTTTATTTATATGAAAAATAGAAAATGACAAAAATAAAAAAATCTAATCCATAAGGCTGTAGGTGATTTTGAATAGTAAATTCCCGATTTGGCCCCCGTTTACCGTGCCTGGTATTATTGCCAATACTGTGATAAAAATTCTTAAAAATGTTGAAATTCCTCTTTCGTCTTCCTCATCACATTTAATGAATCAATTTTAACCGTTTCGTTAAGAAGGATGTCTTTCATCAAACTCTACGTGTACATTTTTTTTTCTTAAACATAATCAAAATTTGCAAAAAGATTCACATTCGAAACGATTTTTAAGAGAAATATGAAAAAGAAAAAAATTATTCTTATCTGATCCGGTATTAAACTTAATCAATGTATATCATTAAGCCATTTCCCTTTATTCGGGGTAGGCGTGACACTACCCGATTCGGGTAGTGTTTCTAGGTGGATAGTTTCTTGTAGTAAATAACTACAAGTGTGGGCTCACCACACCCACGACATGCCAACAGCACGTAGTTAGTAGTATTCCCGGACGGTCACCCATCCAAGTATTAACCGCGCCCATCACTGCTTAACTTCAGTGATCTAACGAGAATTAGATATACAATATATTTGAAGAGAAATAAATAATTATAAAAAGAGTGAGAAAATAGCACAAAAATGTTTTAAAAGTATTAAACACCATTACATTTGTAGTTAAGAAATTAGTATTATCGCATGCTGAACATTTTTTTGTAAATTCGAAAAACAGAAATTACCTCGCAATGAGGTAGTGCAGGACGTCAACAAATTGGATTGAAAAAGTTTACGGACTTTTTTCTCAAAGAGGAACAAGAAAATCCAGTCACACATTGCATTTTCGAAAATTCATTATTTTTTAATCACCCGCGACTGACAATCCTATCCAATTATATGCATGTTTAAGTATATTATACTATCCTAGGGTGGTCCAAATTTATACCTGTAAAAATTCGACTTTCGATTTTTGGTGATCAAACCCCCCCATTTTGTTCGTTTTCCGGAAAAAGAAATTCCGTAATTTTTTTTTTCAACGTTAACCCGTGCCCTCGGGCTTTTGAAATTAACTTGGGGTTTCAAATGGGAGAAGCTTGATTTAAAAAAAAATGGAAAAAAGAAGTACTTGTTATACATTTTTTGTCAATTAAAGCATTGTCACCTCTTGAGGAGTATTTAAGGAATTATTTCCACCCAATAGCTTTTAATTTTGACACACCTGAACCCCGTTAATTGTGCCCGGAAAATGCCCCAAAAAATGCAAAATAGCAGTTTTCTATCAAATTCATGCTAAAGACGGTATTTAAAAAAAAAAATGTCTAACATGAATTATTTTTAATCGATAAGTGACGAGTTTTAAAGTATATTTTAAATAATTGTAAATTGTTTAAATAATTATTATTTGTCTAAACAATTTTTTTCCTCTGTAAATCGTGCAAAGTTATTATCTTTCGGAATAAATCGTACAAATTTGATGAATGTCAAGAGTAGTAGTTCTTGTTCAACTTATTTGGTAATTATTTAAACAATTTTCATTTGTTTAAACAATTTTTTCTCCCTAAAATCGTATGAAGTTATTATTTTCTGAAAATAATGACACAATTAAAGAATGTTGAAAGCAATACATTTTGAAGGATGTTTGGTGATTATTTAAACAATTTTGATTTGTTTAAACAATTTTTTTCCCCTGTAAAGCGTGAAAAATTATTACTTTCTGGAATTAATGACACAGTTAAAGGAATTTGAGAGTAATATTTTTTTTCTACAGAATATTTAACAATTTTTAAAATAATTTTCATTTCTTTAAACAATATTTGTTTGTTTAAATATGTTTGTTGATGCTTATTACCCGAAATTCGTTTGAAAAATTATTCATTTTAACGAATATGATCTGAAAAAATAACTACTCATAACAGACTGCAAAAATGGTTTATATTAATGATTATTAATGATTATTAATTGTTTAAATAATTTCAAAGTATCTTAAGCAAAAAAATATTATTCTTAAAATTCGTTTATTGTGTCATTAATTGCTGAAAAGAATAAATTGTCTCGATTTGCAGAGAAAAAATTTTGTAAACAAACAAAAATTGTTTAAAGAAATAAAAGTTATTTAAAAAATTGCTAAATATTCTGTAGAAAAAAAAATATTACTCTTAAATTCCTTTAATTTTGTCATTAATTCCAGAAAGTAATAATTTTTCACGCTTTACAGGGGGAAAAAATTGTTTAAACAAATTCAATTTGTTTAAATAATCACCAAACATCCTTCAAAAATGTATTGCTTTAAACATTCTTTAATTGTGTCATTATTTTCAGAAAATAATAACTTTTTACGATTTTAGGGAGAAAAAATTGTTTAAACAATTTACAATTATTTAAAATATACTTTAAAACTCGTCACTTATCGATTAAAAATAATCTATGTTGATTTTTTTTTAAATACCGTCTTTAGCATAAATTTGATAGAAAACTGCTATTTTGCATTTTTTGGGGCATTTTCCGGGCACAATTAAAGAGGTTCAGGTGTGTAAAAATTAAAAACTATTGGGTGGAAATTATTCCTTAAATACTCCTCAAGAGGTGACAATACTTTTATTGACAAAAAATTTACAACAAGTACTTCTTTTTTCCATTTTTTTTTTTAAATCGAGCTTTTCCCATTTAAAACCCCATGTGAATTTCAAAAGCCCGGGGGCACGGGTTAACGTTGAAAACAAAAAAATTACGGAATTTCTTTTTCCAGAAAACGAACAAAATGGGGGGGTTTTATCACCAAAAATCGAAAGTCGAATTTTTGGAACACCCTAATACTATCCTATGCTATTATATCTTACCCTATTCTATGTTATTCCAGCATTTAAATATTAATTTGTTTCAAGTTTACTATTCTTGGAAACGTGCCAATTTATAAGTTCACTGTAAAAAGTCTAATGTTTTAAAATATATTTTTTTGATTAGTGATAAAAAGTGGGGCGATTTACCACATTCTATGATAACCACAATGTTTATGAAAAAGTTGGGTCCTTCCTTAAGTGGATTGGAGAGTTGAACGATCAGTTAATCGGAGTCTTGTTGAAGCGGTGCTTACTTTGAAGGGATTCCGAGTCCTCGGTCACTTCCGAGAAGGGATCTAAGGTTCCAGAGCGGCATCTAAGGCCCTTCCACTTCCACTGGCCTTTTCTGTTGGCGCACAATAAGAATCGAGTTCCATTGAGACAATTGGCAATTTTGGACGCCGAATATCCGACGGAAGTACCGTAGCGCCCACTCACAGTAGGTGAATTGCTGTTCAGACAATAAATTTCAAATTATACATACCTCTACAGGGTGTTTACGTGAGAGATTAGTTTCAAATTAACTTATATGAGAAAAAATGACTGTATTTTTGTGTTGAGTTAAACAGTTACAAAATAATAATTTTCATCACAATTACATATAATTATCCCAATAAATAACGCATTGGAGAAGTAAATAATTTTTATAACTTTTTAATGTTCAAGAGTTTTGAAACGTGCTCACAAAAGGCAATAAATTTTGTTAACAAAGTCTGCTTTTCCAGGAGGAAATTGTTAAAATTATAGTGCAAATATCATAAAACAATTTTAACCGCATCAAGTGCCACCCTAACAATATTAGGGAAGGTTGTTTATATGAGAGAGGGAATGATGAGGGTAGGGGCGGCGGGAAGAGAGACGGATATTCAGAGTGAGTGGAGAAGATACAGAAAGAAAGGAATGCGGAGAGGGGCATTAGAGTGGAGTGGAGAGGAGGGCTGACGTGTTTGGTTGAGTTAGAGTAAGGAGATAGGAAGTACTGGAAAGGCAATGAAAAAAGGGATAATAGAGGGTGGAGTGGAGGATTTGGGCGAGGAATATGTTCACCGAGAGAGGGAAGTTTTCCGTGGGAGTAGAGGACATATGAAGTGAGAAAGAATATTAAGTGTTGATTATAGTCGATTGAAGAGGAGAGTGGAGGTGTGTAGAATTATATAAGTTAAAATGCGTGGATGAGATTAAGCGAAGATGAATTATGTAATCGGAAACTGCAGAGTAATTGAGCGGAGTGGAGGGGCGAGGTGAGGCATGTGAATGAAATACAGCAAGGAGGGATTATGTGTTGAAAGGGCAAGGAAAGAGGAATAATAGAGAGGGAAAATGAGTCAAATGAGAGAGGGGATGTAAGGACAGAGGTTTTGGAAGGAAGTGAAAAAGATGTATAGTGAGAAGGATTAATCTCGATGAGATAGAGTAAGAAGAAATTAGGAAATGTGAGGTCGTTGAAAAAAGGGATGGCGAAGAGGGGAATGATAGGTGATATGAGAAAGGGGATAGAAAGAGAGTGCGGTTTTGGGAGAAAGTGGAGGAGATGTGGACTAAGAAGGAATAATAGGGAGGATCAGAGTGAAGAAATCTAAGTGAGAGTGGAGCAGACATGGAGCGAGAAGGAGTAATAAGATGACTACGCTGGAACGGAGTAATGGGTCGAGGTAAGGTGAGGTCTTTGGAGTGGAGGACCAATATGTGTGGATAGAGTGAGGAGGAATGGAGTTGTGTGAGAGCCTTGAGGAGAAGGCTTCTAGGATGTGAGTAGGCAGTTGCTATGAAAGTGTAGGAGATGTGTGGGGGGGGGGGTAGTAATTAGTGGTATGATGGTGGAATGGAGGGAAGATGTACGTAGATAAAATAAGATAAGGAGGGGAGTAATAGGAGGGAGTTAGGGAGAGTGATGATGTTTAGAGTTAAAATAAGTGATATGAGAGAGGGGGTTTTAAGGAAAGGGATATGATGAAAGAGTGGATGAGATACGGACAAGTGAGAGTTGAATGGCAGTGTGGGGCTTATGAGTAAAGAGAGAGGGGTCTAAGCGATGCGGAGGGATGAAAGGTAGGGGGTAGATGGCGAGTGATAAGAAGGTTCGGAGATTACTAATGCGGAATATAAGAGGGTAATGGTTAATAGGGGGAGGTTCAAGAGATTGAAAGACATGGAGAGAGATAGTTCTAGATTTTTTCCGCATAGTAGATAGGATCGAGAAAGGAGGAAAAGTTGGCACCATAGTGTGTCAATATGCGCCAAGCAGATATTTAAAAGTCTATTTGTAAATTTGCTTTCGAAACCATTCTTTATTCTTGCCGTTTACATACCGCTATCCGTACTGACTTTTTCACATTTCAAGTTATGGAATATGATTTTACTAACAGATATTAAACTTTTTAGATATCTCACCAGGTGGCGTAGCATTTAAAAATGTCCACAAGTTGTGATTGAAAAGCGTTATAATGAGAAATTCACAACGGCTTTGAAATATTGAAATCATTTTCGGAAAGATTTTTGATCATTTTTTGTATGCGAATTATAAGTCATATGTGTAACACCCTATATGCAAACATCGTACGTAGAGACACACTTCGCTGCTGTCGGGACTGCACGCAGTAACATTAAACTCTTTCGCAGACGAATTCATTGGGTATGCCACAGCGTCTTCCGTTCACAGGCAGAACAGTTGCCGTTAACCTACTAGGAGGTCTAAGTGCAAAGACTCATTGCAGTTGAGGTGACCTTCCGTCGCCGCCCCTAATCTATCTCGAAGAGGGCGCTCAGCAAGAAAAGAAGCTTGCCAAATTCCTGATCCGATTATTTCCGCTCATTAATCACTGTCGTTTTCTGGCAAAAGTCCGCAAGAACCATTTTTTAAATGATTTCAAATAAATTATTCTAATAAATGTTATACTAATACGTTTATTCGATTAGAGACAGTACACAAATTGTGTGACTGAAAAAAACTATTTTTTCAAACAAGTAAATGCATTTACTTGAATCTCATTTCTTAGCATCCAGAAAATCTTCTTTAAAAGTAGTAATTTTTATTCAAGCCAGATACATATCTTTTGTTGGTCTAAAGAATTAAATTCTTTGGCTGTATTTTTTTGATTAAAATAAATATTTCTTACATTTAAGTAAATGATTTCCTTGACTCAAAAGGTCTAGATAGGTTGAAATTGAATAAGTCGTTTAAATAAATATTTATTGGATTCAATGAGTTGGATTCTTTGAATTGATCAGGACGCATTTAAATCGATTAATTTGTCCATAATTGAATCAAGTCTTTAGATTTATTTAAATCAAGAAAATAATTATATAATTCGGAAGAATATTAATTAAGTTAAAAATATGTTTATTTGCTACGAAGAGTTAATTCACTTCTACCAATGAAGCATTTATTTAGATGAAGAAAATAATGTCTTTACATAAATATTGATTTCGTTAGTTGAAGCAAATATTTCACTTCATTACTAGAATCAAATTATTCACAACAAATAAATACCTATTTATTTTATTGAAATAATTATTTTTTCAAATCAAACATTTATTAATTTGGCAGGAAGAAATTTTTTTTTCAATGTAGAATTCGAAGGAGACTATTCGAAACAAATATTTCTTCGAAGCAAATAAATACTTCACTAAGATAAATGCATATCGATTCATCTAAAATAAATAAATATATTATAAATAAATGTTGGCGTAATTTGTTTAAATGCAATACTTATTCAACAGATTGAAGAAGTATGTTGTTAATTTCAGGATCCATGTTTCATTAAGAGAAGTTGTAGGCTCCATAAGCTACGATCATGGTTCCTTAAAGCAACCAATCCCTTAGCATCCAGCACGTGTACGTCATCGGCTTCTGCTCCTTCTGTCCTAGAACCTAGAAGGTAAGCAAGAGCGGGAAATGTACGCGAGGTAACATCGGCCAACACTGTTCCCTGCAGTCAGGTCTCTAGCCGCGGATGACCTTACGCGGCAGACGGGACAGTTGGAGATGAAGGTTTCGCCGCTAGATACTTTTTTAGAGCTACCAATCTTTGTAGAATGTTACGAGGAACTGTGTTGACGGACCAGACGGAGTGATCCCAGAAGAACAGCCTTTTGCAACCGGTTCGCGATGGAATGAGCCTGACGCAGGCAAGCCGAAATCTTGTTGAGTCGGCTAATAAATGAAGCTTTCATACATCCAAGACAGCCGATTATGAAAACTACAAGATGAACTTCGTAGCCTTGTTATAGCCTTCTCAGCTGGAAAAGAAGTGCTTGATATTTCTCCCAATTTTCTTCCTCCTTTGCCGTTATATTATCATCGGCTGGTGCCGAGAATTCAATCACGTAAATGATCTTGTTCTTCAGATCTTGGACGACAATATCAGGCTTCGTAGCACTGATACGTTGAGTGGTGGAGAATGAGAAATTCCAGTAGATCTCACACTGATTATTATTCTCCACAGCGGACTCGAGTTCCCCGTGGGCGTATGACAAGACGGGCAATATATCAACACAATAAAAGTGCCTAAGATGGTAATAAAGTACTTTAAGAGCCGCATTGTTTCTCTCTATGTACCCGTAGCGTGCATATTTAGAGCATCCACTGAGAACATGTCCTAGTGTTTCTGGCTCTTGCTTGTACGCTCGGCAGTTGGTATCAATTACAGGTACATATATTATGTAAACTAAGGTGTCTATAACGCCGTCTCGACAGGCAAAAAGAAATCCCTCAGTCTCCGATCTCAATCCAGCAGACTTGAGAAACATGTTGGACAAACCCATTGAGAGCTCTTTTCTATGTATGATGCAGTAGAATTTACCATGAAGGGGTTTGTCAGCATGTTATCTTAGTAGTAGCGTATGTTCTGCTTCCTGTATACGACTTTTGAGAACCAAAGGTGTTACTGATGCTAGGCCATGTGTAGTGTCGCTGGAATCAAATGGGAGACCAAGCTCCTCTGCGGCTCTATCTGCGGCACTGTATAGAAACGCCGCAGCATTGGCGACTTCATGTTGATATAAGAGTCGCATAAGGGAATCTGTGCTATTTAGAACTGAGCAGGCTGTAGCCAGAACCGTTCTTCGATGAAGACACTCTAAGCTTAGAAAGCCCCTACCCCCTTTATCTCAAGGGAGATATATTCGAGGTACGGAAGATCTAGGATGAAGACTTCGATGGATTGTCATCATCTAGCGTGTGCTTCGGTCATGTTGCTCCAACTCATCGACGTTCCATTTTACTCCACCAAACGTGTAGAGCAGTATAGGAACGACCAGCATATTGGTCGCCTGAAGCTTATTCTTTTCAGATAATTCGGAAGCCCACATTCTTCTGAGAATTCGGCGAAACCTTTTTCCAATGGCCGTTTTTAACACATGCACATTTTGGATTTCCGCTTGCGGTTTTCCAAGATATGTATATGTTTCTCCAATGTCAATATGTTGAATGGTATTTCCGCCTATGAGTTGAACATCCTGATCGTCACGCGATGATGTAGTTTCTAGTCTTCCTTGGTGTAGGTGGACGCAGGCACACTTGTTTAGTCCGAAGCTCATGCCAATCGCTTTAGAATACCTATTTACCGCCTGTACAAGGATGTTATGTTCCTCTTTCAAGGAAGCAAAGTGTTTAAGGTCGTCCATGTATAAATGGTGGATGACCTTATATTCGCTTCTGTTCGGCGGGCCACATAGGTATCCAGAGCTTTTGCCTCGGAGTACAATAGATAGAGGTAATAGGGAGATGCAGAAAAGTATCGGACTTAGAAAGTCTCCGGTTTTTCGTCATAGCCATGGACTAAGTCAAGTGACTGATGAGATGAGGATGTTGTAAGTTATTTTAATACGATGTTTGAAATCATTTACGATGATGTTTTAGGTACAAAATTAGAAGCATGATGTAGTTTGCAGTTTGGCTTTGCCACTGTTATCCTTACACAGCGGCCGTGAGTGTTGAAGGTGACACCAGTCGCCTCTGGATGCTTTCTTAGAGCTACCATGTATCACGCCATAGGTTCTTAGTCACATGCTTCCTGATGGTCTAGGAAGTTTCTTACAATGCGACAGGTGTTTAATAAAACCGCTTTTTGAGCTGCCGCCAGTACCCTACTGACTCCTAAATGTTCAAGATGTTCAGTGCATCTTGCGTGCACATTGCCTGTAGCCGGAATCACAATAGGATTAATAGATGCATGTTTCACATTCCTCCATATTGCCTTGACTTCATGCCTTAGCTCGCTATACTTATGAATCTTGGTTGTATAGGTTGCCTGCAAATTTCGGTTAAGCGGACACGCAATGTCGATGATGTAGACTCTTCCACCTTTTTTCTCTCGCATCACGATTTCAGGTCGATTTGCTCGGATGTAATGATCCGTCTGGATAGTCACATCCCAATATAAGATGTAATCTTCATTTTCTAAAACGGACATTGGAATGTATCTATAGAAAGGCATCCATTCTGTTAAGAGTCCTAGGTTTAGGGCAAAGTGTTGATGTACAATGCCCGCCACATCATTATGTCTGTGCGTATATTCTCTTTGAGCCATTACGCGACAACCATCAATAATGTGCACGATGGATTCATTGGTATCTCCACATAATCGGCACCAGTCAACCACGTCTTGATGTAACACGTGTTTGCGATAATTCCTGGTGCTGACAACCCTATCCTAAATCGCAATGACGAATCCTTCCGTATCTGGATGTAGGACTCCCTTTCTCAGCCAAATATTGGATGCCTCACTATCCACTTCATATTGATCTAACGTTTTGGGGTGTTCGCCGTGGTGGGCTTTCTGTCTCCATTGCGTTTCTAATTCCTCTATGGTTTCTGCCCTGATATTCAAGGCCTCCTCTGAGGACAAATTCAAGGGGGTGTAGTCAAGATCCGCTTTACAGATGGTGTTGTAAAGCGTAACATCTCGCTTGCTGTTAAAATAGTCTCGCAGTGTGTAACTTGTGACTCACACAGTTTTCTGACATCTACAATGCCTCTGCCCCCTCTATGTCGTGGTAGAACTAACCTTTCACTCGCCGAATTACGGTGGTGCATTCGGTGTTTCGTCATTTTTACGCGGATGATTCTGTTTAATCGTTCGAGGTCAGTGTTCGACCATTTGATGAACCCAAAGGAGTACGTGAGAACAGGGATGGCGTAGGTGTTGATTGCCCTGATCTTGTTTGCTGAGTTAAGAGAACTCTTCAGAACCAATCTGAGTCTTGTAGTGAAGGCAGTCGTTAGGCTTTTCTTAACTATCGTATGCTGAATACCCTTAGATTCAAGAATACCCAGGTATTTATATGACTCGCCCTCAGCCATTGCCTCGATGTCATCCCCGAAATCGTTCTCTATCTCTGTGGTCCCTAATTCTTCTCTGGTTAAATGCACTGTTCGGCATTTATCTAGTCCAAACTCCATGTTGATATCATTGGAAAACTGCTTTGTAACATCAATCACTTGCTGCGGTTTCTCGTCCGAACTAGCGTATAGCTTCAGGTCATCCATGTATAGAAGATGGGTCACTTGATGACCATCCTCATTATCATTTACTCGGAATCCATGAGACATGCTATTTAAAGTTTTGCTCAGTGGGTTCAACGCTAAACAGAACCATAATGCACTGAAGGAGTCTCCTTGGAATATACCCGTCTTAATGCGTATTGATCTAGTTATCCATGTTTGTCCATGATCAAAATACTTGATTCTTGTACCCCAAAGCATCATCGCACGACTTAGGAAGTCAATGATGCTTGGACAAATTTTGTATACTTTCAAGACTTCAAGCAAATAGTCATGTGGTACGGAAGGAAACGCTTGCTTGTAGTCAATGTATGCCATGTGCAAGTTCCATTGGTGTTTACGAGCTTGCGTCATGGCAACAGCGTCTATGGTGACTAGATCTTCACTGCCTCGGGAGTTTTTACAACATCCTTTTTGTTCTTCTGTAAGGATGTCATTCTCGTCACAGTGAGGATAAACCTTATCTGCTATGATAGCTGTAAGACATTTATATATTGTTGGAAGACAGGCTATCGGTCGAAATTCAGATGGATTATGAGCGTCTGGTTTTTTAGGCAACATATACGTAGTACCCTGCAGCATGAAGCCTGGCATCAGATCTGGATGTTCGATGATCTTCTGAAAACACCGTGCCAACGCAGGATGCACACTAGTCAGGTACTTATACCAGAAATTGTGCACCATGTCCGGAACTGGAGCTTTCCAGTTACATGCTTTTTTCAAAACCGCTGAAACATCTAAAGCTGTGATGTTCGTCAGCTCCATTTCAGGGTTATTGCTTGCTCTTGCTTTCTCTAGTTCGAACCACGCAGTGTTCAAATTGCTTCTGTTAGTTTTTCCCCAAACGTCTGACCAATAGTTAGTCATTTCTTCCAATTGAGGGACTTTGGTGTCTTGCTGGTTATTTTGCTGTAAACTCAGTTCACGATAGAACCTTCTTTCGTCTGTCTGAAAGGTTCGATTTTGTTGCTTTCTTGCACTACTTTTCTTGTACCGACGCAGTCTAGCAGTAAGAACATCAAGTCTCTGCCGCTGGGAGTCTATAATCTCATCCAATATTGCTGGTGTCAATGTCTCGATGTACCGAGGGTGGATGATTTTAATAACATGGTGTATTATCTTTCTGGTTCGATTTCCTTTTTTATATTGAGTCAGTCGACCCAATTTGCACCTTACTTTGCTGACATCCATATCCAACCTGATCTTCCATGGCGGATCTCGCTCCTGTCTTGGGGCGAAGACTGCATTTATAGGCCTAGTTCTGCGGCCCAACGTTCTAACGGTTGCCACAGCTGCACAGTATACAAGAGTTTGCACCTCTAATGCATTTTGTTTTGGGTTCAAATGCATAGGTAAAACCTTGCTGTTTAGGTGTTCTATTAGTGCACGAAGATCATTTGTGATGTTCATCTTGGACAGTGAATGCCTTTGTGTTGGTTCTACATGTCTGAACTCTAGTAGAGCATGACCAAAATTCCTTTCAAGGTGCTGTAGATTTTCTGGGACTTCGCTGTTTATATCAACGTTTATGATATCCGGATGTGGTTCTAGTCCATCCGGTACTTGATTTACATTATCCCTAGCACCTATGTCTTCAGCTGCAATAAAGTTTTCGTTTTCCACATCTTCCAATGGAAGTTCATCAATAGGAAGCTGCTGTTCCACTTCCATTTCGATGGCAGCTATTTCAACAGCCGAAAGCAATTTGTTTACAGATATCGAGCGTTTTTGATCTGCTAGATTCTGCTCATTTATTCTTGTGGCTAGCCCTGAGTACTTAAGTAAGAAGAGACGATGATGTTCTCTCCTCACACTTTGCCCACTTTTCTTTGCCAAAAAATAAAAGCGCATCACATCTCTGTTCATATGGTATGTCGATTTTAATCGCTTCCTTGGTTGTTGAACTTCGGCTTCTGGCACTGGTTGTATTAGGCCATCTACCACCGGAGGATGTGATGGTGCTGGATCGTCACCAGGTTGAGGAAGAACATCAATTGCCACTGCTTGTTCGTGTGACGCGGTTCATTGCCGTTGTTCTTCCACTCCAAATCAACCTGCTGTTTAATCTCCATTGCTCGATCTTCTGAGATGAGTAGATTAGTCCTGATGTCCTTCACCTTAGCGATAAGATCTCTCAATGCGACTTTCTCTATTTGAGGATACTTTGCGGCAAATTTCGTTCTGAAATTTTGTCCTTTTTTGCGTGATGTTTCAAACTTCGCACTTTCATAATAGAGACGCATCAATTCCTCATTCATTGTGGTATCCCACTTGATGCTCTCCCACGGTATTTCTGTTGGAGTGGTTGGCTGCAAATAGCTAACGCTAGCCAAAGCATCCTCAGCAGACGCAGTTGATGTTTCACTGCTTACCGTATGTCGTAGATGTTCTTGCTGGCCAGCTGTTTGATTAGTGAGATCTGCGTGAACATCTCGCAGCTCACCACCACCACCGTCCCGCATGCTGTGGCCCCCAGCGGTGGCTTCAGGGGCGCCCCGACGATCCTCGGGTAGCGACAAGCGTTTCAAAATTTTTAAAATACTCTCCATTATCATTTATGGGTTTTGGTGTTCCTCTTAGTCACTTTCCTCTTAGTTTTCTGCCTGCCTGGCATGGGAAACCCTGTCAGTAGCAATGCTACGGCCAACATAGCCTTCAAATTCATGAGAAGAAAGCTCAAGCCCTACCGGGACGACAACGCGAGAACACCTTCGGTAGGGTTATTATTCTTTTTTTTTTTCAAACTTTTTCTCGGGTGAACCCGGTTTTTTGTCATAGCCACGGACTAAGTCAAGTGACTGATGAGATCAGGATGTTATAAGTTATTTCAATACGTTGTTTGAAATCATTGACGATGATGTTGTAGGTACAAAATTAGAAGCATAATGTAGTTTGCAGTTTGGCTTTGCCGCTGTTATCCTTACACAGCGGCCGTGAGTGTTGAAGGTGACATCAGTCGCCTCTGGATGCTTTCTTAGAGCTACCATGTTATTATTATTATTAAAAAAATGAGGAAACTCATTTTTCTCTCAGGCTTGAGATGGTTACAGCCCAATATGTCGAAGACATTTTTGGTTAGAGCTGGATTTTTTGTTTTGTTTGAATATTATGCACATGGTTGTCCCGGTATATATTATCAGTCACGGACGCATTATTATAATGCAATCAAGTGACCTGATAAGAGCGTGTGCCCTGACATATTGGGCAAAGCCTGGTTTTTACCCCATCATTCACGGACTGGGTTGCAGTCAAGTGTATGATGGGGGGACCTACAGCTTAAGGTGGGTTTCGAACCACCAGAACCTCGGTAAAGGTACATAGAAAAATTTCAAGAGGTACCGGCTCAGGGATCGAACCCCGGACCTCTGAGGTGAAGTCCGAGCGTCTAACCAACTGAGCCACCGAGGCTTATTATTATACCATTAGGCCATTTCCCTTTTGGGGTAGGCGTGACTTGCTCGGTGGAAAAATAGTTGTGTGAAGGTGGGTACATAGGTATAAGGTAGATAGGTATATAGGTGTTAGGTATAGATATTTTAGATTTATCTGGAATTCTCGTGTTATTTATTTAAATGACACGTTCATTTTGCAACACTGCTCCGACACAGGTTGCTGTTCAATCTCTCTAGCGATCACCGCAAGTGAAGAGCCTCACAAAATTCTTATGCGTGGTTCCCCACTTGGGCCTATTAGTATCCAAGGTCTTTGTTTCAGGCGTCATTCACTCTATCGTCACTCTGTTTACAAACTATTTGTCGCCACACTTTTCTGTCCTGGCATACTACTCTAGCTTCCTTCACGTCCATGCATTTTTTCATGCAAGCTCTCGTGTTTCTATGGCTTATTATGTATCTTCGGATTAGTGTCTCATTCACAGATTCTAACCATTCTTTCGGCGGTCTAACTCTGGCATTCTGCCATTTACTTTACCTCTATACACTTGTTTGGTCAGTCTTTCATCTTTCATTCTTTCAAGATGACCAAACCATCTTAACTGATTTCTTTCCCATGTGTCAACTAATGTCTCATCTGTACCACATTCTTTGAGGATTATCTCGTTTCGGACTTTGTGCATTAGTCCTCGATTGATTTTGCCATAACAATCTTGTCAACTGCGAAAGCTTACCCGCGTACGTTCACTTTTTCGAGATCTACACCTTCTTCGTCGAAGAGGGCCGTTCTTAGACACTTATCCATGAATATGATAAATAGCTATGGGTACATAACGCATCCTCGTTTCACGCCTTGCGTAATATCGAACCAGTCACTCATAGCGAATTCGGTTATCCTGCACTGGTGCACGCTAGAGCACTCCGACCTGCTCCGAAGCGGGTCAAAGGGAGAAGGAAGAACGTGAGAAGAAGTAAGAAGGAGCAGGTCGGAGTGCTCTGGCGTGCACCAGTGCAGGATAACCGAATTCGCTATCAGTTTCCCATTTACCCTGACACTCGGTTTACTACCTGTATATATTGTTTTTATTGCTTGTAGGAGCCATACATTGACTCCGTACTCTTTAAGGACTTCCCAAAGTTTATAACTTCTATTTACCTTGTCAAATGCTTTTTCTAGGTCAACAAATGCACAGAAAACTTTCTTTCCTACTCTTAAGGTTTTTTCTGTGATCTGTCTTAAACTAAATATCTGATCTAGATATTTAGTTAAATAAAATAATTGCTTGACTTCAAAATGTATTTCTTTCAATTAATGCACATTTCCTCAGTTAGATAAAATATTAACTTCTATAAAATAAATATTTTTGTCTTCAATTAATATTTCTTTGATTCAAAGAAATGTTTCCCTCTGAAGAATAGGTCATACTTTTGAATTAATAATGTTAACTCAATCCTATCAAAATTTCTTTGCCTGAAAGCAATTTTTCTCATTCAATAAATTGTATACATTTATTCACCTCGAATAAATAAGTATTTCTTTGAAAATAATCAGGACTTTCACTTACCTCAGACAAGTAAAATTCCCTTGGTACAAGTAATACTTTTTTTCACTATGGCAATTTTCAACAAAAATAACATTTTCATGGGATCATGCTTTTTCGGTGTTCATATCTTCTGTATACCAAATTTTATTCACCAAATAAACTTCGTTAAGAAAAAATGGAAAACCTTTTTTCAAAGAATTTTGAAAATTACAATTTCTATAGAAGAGTATTGCGTCAACGAAAGGGAAAGTCCCACATTTTACTGCATTTTGGGACCAAAATGTGGTTTAAAAATAATTCAAATGAGTTTCTTCCGTTCATTTTCACTTGCATCAGAAACCTCTAATTCAAGATTCCGCGGCTATGAAAGAATACGTGATTTGTTATGAACAGAAAAACTCTTTTATGATCTAATGTAACTCGAACCTCGTTTTGTGTATTATTTGCATTCTGGGAGCACTACATCCGGCTCAGTCAGCAGCGTCATTACGTATACAAATTGTGATTGGTTGTCAAAATTTATGCGATTTTAACGATGGGGAGATATAAAATCGTGTTATTCGCAAATAAACAGTTACTTCTATGTTTATATTGACCTGAGGTTTAGGCCTCAAGAATTAAAATAAAAAAATTACCTATATGTCTCTATTGAAAATTTGCGAAAAATATCATTTTTGAATTACGATACGATTTACATAGTGAGATAGAGATTTTTATCGTCTCCGATTCTTACGAAAACACGCCAGGAAGAACGAAGAAGTAAAGGTGTTTTTTTGTTAAAAAAATCTAGTCTTTCTACAGTTTTAAAAATTCAGATTTAATTAATCGACACTGATCTTTTTACAAATTTACCATTTGGTTTCGAAACAAGACATTGTTAGAATCCAAAAATAAAAGTTTGTCTCGTGATTTGTTTAAAAAATAAAGATGATGAAATAAGAGGATTTTAATTTGTTTTCGTTCTGGAGTTTAAAAATTAGTTGCACAAAAGTGCACCTGTTTCAATATTTATAAATCCCAATTCTTAACATTAGTTTATTTCTTCTCTGAGAAGAAAGCTGAAAGTTCTATTTATGAACACTGACCCTTTCCCAAGATGATACCTATTTTCCCAATCATTCTTGTCGGATCGAGACATCCACATACTTAATATATCGAATTTCTCCTGAGAATCGCTTTTCCTAGTTGACAGAACGCCATATGTCGCGCGAATATCTCCAGGGCAGAATTCCCACACTTGAAGTGCACATACTTCAGAGTCTTCCCGTTGAAACCTGAATGAACGCGATTATTCACTGAAGTCTGGGGAGACTTCCAGGTTAGTGAAAACTGCTATGGATTCGGGGATAACCCTGTGAAGACTGCATGAGTGAATTGACCCAAAAAGAATAGAAAAATGTCAAGAGATAGGACAGCAGCTAAGGGTTCAGATTTAGACCACAGGCGCGTGGGAGAGTCCTTGAAAGGTGTGCTATAGTAAATGGAAAATATAAAGACCATTGAAATTCCTTCCGGTCTCCATTGCAGCAGGTAGCACCCCACAAAGGAATCATCGCCTTTAGGGGATTCAGTGCTCGAGGAGAAATTAGTCTACCGTTACACTGCCCATTGCTTCTACGGGTTTGCCTCCCTTGGGAATCAGCTATCGCCTCTTTAGCCAATCTCTTTCGCAAGAATTTCATGCTCAGATTTGCACTCTCCTGCACTTTTATGGGAAACGAAAAATAATGTGGAGATTCAATTTTACTTACGACCGTAACTATATATATTTTGTTTTGCTTTTTTTCCAAACATTTTTTTCTGTACATATGTAAAAAATGGTAGGAATGGTGAAAAATAAAAATATTGAAGAAAGTAACTTTGTTGTGTTTTAAATGTTTTCATGAAAAATAGTCTTTCTTCTTTCGAACGATGCCATCGCTGATGAGCTTGAAATATTTTCGAACATAGTTAAAATTAATTCCTTTTCCCCAGAGCGGTAGGCATTTTTTGCGCCCATAGTACCTTACATTTGAGAATGAATAGGTGATGCGGCGCTACCTATGAATATACGACTTATTAAACTTCAAAAAAATTGGAAATAAATTTATAAAAGGGTTTTTACTCTTGTTTTGGTTATAATGTTATTTATTACATCAACTCACAGAGGGGGGAAACGACGGAAAAACGTTCATAATACGAATTAGAGTACCATTTTCAACTGATTTGTAAAATGAAAATATTAGAAAAACAAATGAAATTATATCTCTCATTGTTATATGAAAAATTGCATTTGATAAAATTTGTAGTGTGAAAAATGTTTTAAAACGTTTAGGGTACTTCTCGTAAACTTTATTTCAACTCTCTTCTGAAAACTTCTCCACATTAAATTGTTATATTATGACAAACATGATAGGCAACTTTGCATTGTTTAAACTGCGAATCAGTTTATGCAATTTGTTTATAAGCATCACGTTTATCATGAAATGACAATGTACTATATTGAAGGGTCACTATGAAACCTAATGAAATACATATATGGGGCAGAATACGTTAAGTGTTTCCACCTGAATTTTTTACTTTTTCACGCGTTTCTTCACCTTCCCGTTAGTGTAATTTTTCCTAGGATGATCCGATCTGACTTTTATTGTAATTTTCTGGGAAGATTTATTTATTTATTAAGACTATAATAACGATATATATATACAGTCAAAACTCGTTTATCGGGACGCCCTCGAAATGTAAACACCTCGTTTATCGGGATTCGGAGGGGTCTCCCACTACTACCCCCAGCCTCGAGACGGGTTGCCATGACACCTTGCTGTGTTGTTATTTACGGGTTATGTTAGGTTTGATCGCAAATGATCAAAAAGAATTTTAAATTCCCGCTACTCCCACCACGCTCTCACCTTACCCCACTTCAAGTGCTAATGTATAAGGAGCAGTGGTTGGAAGGGGAACAAGATGTCCCGATAAACGGTAAGGTCTCAGTTCACCCAAATTTTGTTTCTCCCAAAATTTATTTTCCCCAAAAATTCAAACAAAGAAGTACGAGTTCGTGAGATGGAAGTCCGCATAGTATAAAGACCGGAAAGTCGGTAATAATGAAACTAAATAAGTAATTATCCAAAAGATGTCGCCGCAAATATGTTTTTTGAATTAAATAAACTCACATATTAATAAGAATGTAAATTTCTAGATTTTTTAGTATCTACGTAAAGTTTTCTCTCAAAGAGAACATATTTTTTTAAATAGATCTTGACAAAAAACATGAGGTTACACAAGTTCAGGTTATGTTAGGGAATTCTCGCCGGAATTTGATATTTTACAACGTAAGCAGTTGGGTCTTATAGAAAACTTACAAGTGTACACAACTCAAGGTTACGTTAGGAAATTATCGCCGGAATTGAATACTTTACAAAAATAGCAGTTAGTTTCTATAGAAAATTTACAAATTCGCACAATACAAGTTTATGTTAGAGAATTCTACCCGGAATTAGCTATTTCTCAACAGAAACAGTTAGATCTTTTAGGAAACTTAGAAATTGCTACAATTTGAGATTATTTTAGAAAATTCTCCCTGGAATTGGATATTTTTCAAAAGAGACAGTTGATAAGTCTTTAAGAAAATTCATAGATAAGAACAACTTGAGGTTCTGTTATGGAATTTGTGCCAAACTTGGATATTTTTCATCTAGGTCTTTCCGAAAATTTAACAGTTTGAGCAATTTCAGGTTATGTTAGCGGTCTTTTGAAAGCTTACAAATTTTAACAATTGTACGTTGTCTGAGAAATCTGGCTGGAATTAGATATTCTTGAACAGAAACAGTCGAGTCCCTATGAAATTCATAATTTTGGAAAATATTAGGTTATGTTATGGCATTCCTGACGGAATTAGATATTTTTCACCAGAAACAGTTAGTTCTTTCCTGGAGACATAACAGTTTGAACAATTCTCGGTTATGTTAGCGATTTTTCGTCGGGATTGGATATTTTACAACAGAAGAACTGAAATCTTTTTAAAAACTTATGATTTCGAACCATTTTAGGTTATAAATATATATTTTTTGGAATAGATCTTGACAAAGAACGTTCAGGTTACTAACTGTTTCTGATGAAATATATCCAATTCCGGCAGGAAATCCATAAAATAACTTGAAAATTTCCGAATTTATAAATTTCATAAAAACTTAACTGTTTGTGTTCAACAATATCCATCTCTATAGCGAGATTTTTCTAAGATAACCTAAAATCGTTCAAATGCGTACGTTTTGTCAAAGACCTAACTGTTTCTGTTGAAAAATATTCCATTCCGGCGACAATTCCCTGAAATACCGTATAATGTTTGAATTTTCAAGTTTTCTAAGAAACCCAACTGTTTCTTTTGAAAAATATCTAATTCCGGCGAGATTCCCCCAAGTTAAACTAAAATTGTTCGAATTTGTAAGTTTTATCTATCTATTTTATCTATTATCGCTCAAACTGTTAAGTTTTCGGAAAGACCTAACTGTTGTTGATGAAAAATATCCAAGTTTGGCACAAATTACATAACAGAACCTCAAGTTGTTCTTATCTATGAATTTTCTTAAAGACTTATTAACTGTCTCTTTTGAAAAATATCCAATTCCAGGGAGAATTTTCTAACATAATTTCAAATTTTAGGAATTTCTAAGTTTCCTAAAAGATCTAACTGTTTCTGTTGAGAAATAGCTAATTCCGGGTAGAATTCTCTAACATAAACTTGTATTGTGCGAATTTGTAAATTTTCTATAGAAACTAACTGCTATTTTTGTAAAGTATTCAATTCCGGCGATAATTTCCTAACATAACCTTGAGTTGTGTACATTTGTAAGTTTTCTATAAGACCCAACTGCTTACGTTGTAAAATATCCAATTCCGGCGAGAATTCCCCAACATAACCTGAACTTGTGTAACCTTATGTTTTTTGTCAAAATCTATTTAAAAAAATATGTTCTCTTTGAGAGAAAACTTTACGTAGATACTAAAAAATCTAGAAATTTACATTCTTATTAATATGTGAGTTTATTTAATTCAAAAAACGTATTTGCGGCGACATCTTTTGGATATTTATTTATTTAGTTTCATCATTACCGACTTTCCTGACTTTATACTATGCGGACTTCTATCTCACGAACTCGTACTTCTTTGTTTGAATTTTTGGGGAAAATAAATTTTGGGAGAAACAAAATTTGGGTGAACTGAGACCTTACCCCGATAAACGAGGTTGCAAGATCCCGATAAGTGAAGATCACGATAAATGAGTGTCCCGATAAACGAGGTTTGACTGTATATATATATATATATATTTCATTTTTATTTGATTTTCGAAAAAAAATAAACAAAAAAATATATATGGTTATTACAGTCTTGAAGTATATGAAAAAAGCTTTCCAAAACACTATGATGAAAGTCCAACCGGATCATCCTAAAAGAACTTACACTAACGGGAAGGTAACGAAACGCGTGAAACATTCAGGCACAAAAAAAATGACTCTTAGGTGGACACACTTGACGTATTCTGCCCCTGTTTCAAAAAAGTGTGGAAATTTTAAAAACTACTCAAAGTGCACTTACAAAAAATTATAACAGTGACAAATATAATTTGATTTGTTTTTGTAATGTTTTCGTATTACTTTTATTTGATTCAAACAGAAAAATTGGATTAGATATCCAATATCAATAAATAATGAATACTAGACTGCTTTTTATTACAATATTATAACGACAAGAACAAATTATTTATTTAGATAACTATCAATTTTTATTTTCTATTTCTATTTTAAACATTTTTTTGTCATTTTGCCCCACTGTGTGACTTAGGGGTTGTTTTTCAGGAGCTACATGTCAAATATTAGGATACAATGCAATATCCTAATAAATTGTAAACTTGCGTCTATCGATGAAGAATTTATTTAAGCGGTTTTCAGAGTTTTTCATTATTTTTTATTCAAAAATAACGATTGAAAAGTCTTTCAACAGGTTACTTGATACAGCTCTTGTCTAAATACATTTTTCAATTTCTTTAAATGTAGACCCTATTACGAAAACGGTGACCATTCCTGCTGAGACATCCGAGAAATGTATTAAATAATAATTAACTTGGAAATAATAATGTAAAACACTCTTTGGGGGATATTATTAAAATTTCTGATTGAATAAGCTTATCTACCTATTTAAAAAAAAACTTTTATGACATGATGAGCAAAACTTCCAACTAATAACGAAGTTTATCATAATTGATATTTCAATAGAACGAATCAAAATACGAAACAAAAGGATTATTTTATATCTTGAGTTCTTTAGAGATATTTTTCATTCATTACATGGATGGCAAATACAAAACTTAATACAGAAGAATCTATTAAATATTTTTAAAATATTTAAAGCAGTGTAAAGGTACTATTAAAAGATAATCCTTCAAAAGGATAATTGATTAGGGGAAACCACCCTACAGTGGATAATGCAACCTACAGTGGATAATCGTCAATTAACAATATCAATCTACGTAAAATAATTAATTCAACTTCATGAATAGTTAAGTCACTAGACGTTTTAATAAATTAAAATTAAATTAAAATATTTTTCTTTTATTTGTGGCCTTTATCAATGATTATTGACTGTAGGTTGCATGATCCACTGTAGGGAGGTTTCCTCTATATCATTATTAATATTATATTATATTAAAGTTGATAAGCCTTTTTTATTCATTACAACTTACATTTACGATTTACGATTTACAGTCATTAGTACCTTTCTAATTGTAATCATATTGAAATATTAAAATATTTGGTATATGATTTGTATCCACTCTTATGCAGAGGTAGGAGAGAATTCTATTTTTACATTAATATCCATTATCCACCCTTCTCCTTGGTTCCTGGCATTTAGATAAGCATCCTGTCATTGTGAAAGCTAGTTACTTCCGTGGTGATGACAGGTTTCCATGTAACCCATGTAACATGCAGTTCCCAAGGAGGTGAGTAAAAATAAGAAAATATGTAGTATCACCCTCAGCCATTTCTTCGACGAAACAAAAAAAACAGATGGTGTCCATCAAAGATGAAAAAACTAATATTCTTTCTAGAATCAAGGTGAAGCTGTTATTCATCTTTACTATTGAAAGCAAAATACACCATTCATTCGAGGGATTATAAGATTATAAACACAACTATTCTTACATAAATAATTTAATGCATTACAAATTATGTACTTTTGATATGTTATAAATTGAATATAGATCAGACGTATGTATATACATCAGGCTTCCGTTTTAAATTTAATAATTTTTGAACATTTTCCATTCAAATGTGTCCAAACTGTAATTGTAATACTTTAAATTTAGTTCAGACAAATAAAAATATATCAATATTTACGTGAGATGCGAAAAAAAAAGTCACAGAAAAACTGTCGTTTCTATTTGAACTATCTAAAAAGTGTTTTCATTCCATTTTTTATGTTTACACCGTTTTTCAAATATCGGAAAAATCTATATTATATCATTATTTATAAAATTAGTGAATAGTATATAATGAAACGGCTATGATCATGAAACTTGGGTGAATTTTAGTTTCAATTGATGTCCAGGTCTGATAAGTTTTGAACCAGATTAGCCAGTTTATCAGCCGGTTTGTTTTGTTTATATGAGGATTTTTTTATTCATATAGGGAATAAAAGATTACTACTGTATTTGATGTAATTTTTCACGTATTCGGAACGCGTCGATTGACATATTGACAAACCTTTCACGATCTTTCACAGCCTATCAATTACGACTTATAAATTCAAACAAATTGTTTACTTTGTTTAGGTAAGGAAAATTACTGTCGTTTATGTAATTTTTCGCGTCTTTAAAACGCGTCGATTGACCTATTAAAGAACCTTCAATAACCTTCCATGATCAATCAATAGCTATTCATCAAGTTTAACCAATATTTTACTTTGTTTATTTGAGAAAAACCTTTTTTGGATTTTTGGAACATAACACTACCGTAAGTTTGAAAATTTTCCGTTATAAAAAACAAGAACATATTAACATCGGATGTTTTCTCTTATATACTGAAAATAAGATTTTCGGTAAGAGTTTGAAAAATATTGAAAGTGTAACTTCTTTTTTGCTAAAGACAAACATCCCTCTTTCAGGAAGCAAATTTATCGAATAACCATATGAAGAAGCAAAGTGCTCATAAAATGAGCACAAACAAATACACCCATAGCGAATATACAGTGGAATAGTTCAAATTTAATTGTTAATACTAATGAGCCTAATAATATTATTTAAATAACAAAGTTTGCAAAAAGGAACGATGCCGCTGTTCACATATTGAACATTTTATAGTAAACAACACCCAACATGTATTGAAATTGAATGAGTCAGAAAGTATATGTATAAGTAAATATTTCTAAAATAGTACGAAATATCAAAAAATGGAAATAGTTATTTGTGATAAAAGTGCGTAAAATAGGTGATTGTGTTTGAGTGTGAATTTTGCAGCATAAGCCGGAGATTCGAAGCATGAGTCGGTGGTTAGCGCACGAGCGAAGCGAGTGCGAAATCGTAGACGAGTGCTTCGAACCGCAGGCGAATGGTGCAATCATACGAGTTAACAATCACCTACGCGCACGTTTATCACACGCTATTTATTGCAACGCCTGTCCGAAAAAGTTGTCAGGAGGTGGTAACAAAAAAAACTAATTTTATATTGCATAGAGTGGAGTAAAGAAATTACAAAAAAAAAAATTTTTTTCAATGTTTGAAAAAAAATTTGTGCAAAAAAATGTTTGAAGAAAAATTTTGTGAACAAAAATTTTTGAAAAAAAAATGTAAAAAAAAATGTTCGAAAAAAAAAAATTTAGTGCAAAAAATTATTGAAAAAAAATGTTGACGTTTATGCTGTTTTGCCCCCCCCCCCGGGGGGGGGCTACCAAACCCTAAAAACAAAACTTCAATCATTAAAACATTTGTTCAAGTTAAATGTAAATTTATTTCAAGAAGATACCAACACCAGTGTTTAAAGTTACCGATGCCAGTGTCTAAAGTACCTCATCTCGAATGTGCGCATGCGCAGCTTTTCCACTAGTGTGTAAAGTAAGCCATCTTCAAACTGCGCATGCGCGAAAATTTTTTCTCGCACAGTCTGCTCAAATAAGGTACTTTAGGCACCATCTACATGCATGCAAACGTCAACTTTTGAGGTGGGTGTTGCAAAAAGGAACTTTTTGTGGAACGTTCAAATAGAAAGAACTTTCGTGTATCAACTTTTTTCGTAACTCACAAATTTCTTGAAAAAAATGATAATTTATTCAGAGAATACACGTCCATTTGGTTCATTTTCAATAATTTAACATTTTTGTGCTAATATTGAAAGACCGTTCAACCCCACAATACAATCAAAAACAGAAAAATTGGATATCTTAATTAGTTAAAAAATATGCGCTATTTGAAAAGATATGTTGAGAAAATGTTCGAAACCTCACCCCAAAAGTCATTTATTGTAAAAAGGAAACTTCACACTAATGTTCATGCTTATGTAACAATTTTAGCAAAATTTGCAATATCTTCAGTGTATCTCTTAGACTATACGAATACGAGTAAGCTTGTAAAATATCATCCATATAATTGTACAAAATCTGTAGCTCATGTAAGTAGTGGGATTTCTAGAAATTACGAAGTCTTTGTCCAAGAACCTTTGTTTTTAATCTCCCCGTTTTATCTTCATTCCATCACTTTGCAAAACGAGAAATGGAAATTTTCGCAGAAAGCCTAAGTTGGACAGCAGTATCACAATATGGGAAAAAATTTCTCCCTGAAAAGTATTGTCGAGAATAGAATTCTGAGACTTGGCTTGTCTTGGGAGTCGACAAACAACAGGGAAGCAGACAGACAACCCATACAATTGTTCCGGCACCCGACACTTGCAATAATCGTTGAAACACTCATTCAAAGAATGAAGGTACCTACTCTCTTGCTCTTTCACGTCGAGTTACCTTCAAAGAATGATTTTTCTTTTTGAAAATCCGAGGTGGTCCCAAAAAGAAAAAAAGAATTTCTATTATACAATGGGTAGGAGGTTCATCCAATCGTTTTAAGGAAGCCGTGACTAAAGTATTCAGGAGACATAGTTTATTTTCTATTCTAATAAAACTATATTATGTAGGCATAATTAATTTTAAATCATTATTATAATTGTTATCCAAAATAAACAATATGGAAATAAAAAATTAAATTTAAAAATGGAAATTCAGTTCTTTACCAAAAATTTCTAGAAAAATGTCTCGCGACACATTGTTCTATCTCGCGTTATTTTCGAGATTTTCGCAAAATTGTATAAAATTCTTTAGGTTCTTTTTTTCTCAACAATACAATTTTCTGATGTCACGAAAGACAAAGAAAAACTCAATTCAACAGTTTCAATAATTAATAATAATAATATTATAATAATATAATAATAATAATGTAATATACTCTTTACATTTGGACAAATCAAGAGAAAAAAATGATAGGGTTTTTGAGTAAATTGGCTTTGAATATTTTCAGAAAAATGTCGCCATTTTGTCAGTTTTTAACTTTTCTAAACTTTTCTAACAGATTCAGAAAGAGAACGAGAAGTTATATAAGAACCAGAAATAAAAAGGTATTTGCCTATATTACGAGTCAAAAATGTCATATCTTTAACAAAAATTTTGACCATTAATTGATCATTTGCATTTTCAATTTTTCAAGTTCAAATACTCATAACTTAGTCCAATTTTGTTGTTTTTAAATCGGTAAGATATACGTGTCGTCTCATTCGCTTATAAAAACAACATAATGCAGTGGCAAATGGTTTTGTCACTTGATCATGGATTGCCTGCCCGATGTAAAGCGAATTCGGTCTGAAGATAATTTTTGATATTTTTGAAAATAAACGCCTAAAAAATATTAGGGCTTAACTATTTAAGGAACTACCATTTTTTGTGTCAATAAGCTGCACTAAGCTGTTATTCTTGTCAAAATAACTCTTTACTGGACAATCACCCACGTCAGAGAGACGTTAAGAGAAAACAGACAAACGTATTTTATAATTTTAAATGGTTTATTCAAAAGTAGTATCTAAAAGCCAAAAGTTTTCAATAATCAAACAATATACTTTTTTCTTCACTCTGAATTTGTTAAATTTTAGTTTCTTCCATTTGGACCGGTTTAATTTCAAGTAGTGACATTTTCATGGTTCTCAATGATTAACCCGTGGTAGGCACACTCCTTTGACGCACTCTCTATAGTCACACTGGTGCGACTCGGGATTTTCCGTATTTGAAGTTCGTTATCACCATGAAAATTATAGATAATTTGAAAAGTGAATATGCCTTCCCATGTAAAATTTGAATTCATTTCCATATGAATTCGACAAAATTGAAATTTTCTTTAGTGCGAATTCGCATACCACGGTTTATAAAACATTTCGAATATTCAATTAAAACTGTCGCAATGTGAGTGATATATAAGATTCAATTTTCCGACCTGAGCAATTTGAATGGTTAATTTTTTATGTCGACAGGTTAAAGGAATATCTAATCTCGAAGAATTTTCAATCAAAGCTGTTCAATTTTATTCATTCAGTTTTTAATTTATAATATTACAATTTTAATCTGGTCATATTTTCATTATCCGAAGTAAAAAATAAATCACTATTCATTATTTGAAGTTGAATGGTGTACATTCGAATTTGAAACTTAATGCTAAATATTGTCAATTTGAAAATCATTACAGGAAAATAAGAAAAATAATACCTTATTTTCTCTAGCGTTACCAAAGAATTGTAATTTTCATCATTGTAAGCGAGATTTCGATGAATTGATTCGTATAATATATTATTTTGTATCTTATCAAATGAAAATAATAAAAAATATAATATGATTCCAAATATGGTGATTCTGAAGAGGTGCTGGCCTCAAAAATGATTTTTCCATCCATTTCTCAAAGATATAAAAGTGGCTTGTTCTCGCAACAGGAAAAGTGTAATTCGGGTGAATGACAGAAGTGTCTTTCCTTCGGAGGAAGCAGTAATAGATAATTTGATTAACTTTGTCTTTTGTGGAATTGAGGAAGGGGTTACAGTAGAGTGCCCATGTCTTGTTCTTGATCTCTGTGGAAGACTTCCTTACCACCTTGTGGTCACTGGTCAGCCCTATTTTTCGTGCATCCTGATACTACTAATTTCGCTCCGATAGGAAGTGCCGCAGCATAGGAAGCGTGCTTTGTTGCTTGTTAATTCCACGTAAGACGAAACACTGCACCTGTTGCGTTTCCTTTCCCTTCATCTTTTACACAAGGATACTCTCACCATAAGGCCACACAAGGATGAAACAATAATTAGTTCCTCCCAATGTCAAGAGTCCAGCTTAAAGGAAATATAAAAAGATATTTTCAAGATAAAAAAATTCTTACTCAATTTTTTTCTTTTAAAAACAGTTATGTAGTTGTTCCCTAACTGTAAACTGTTACTCAATTTTAAGTTCTTTTGGCATTCGCGCCCAAATGTGCACGTCAAACTTATTATAGATAAATGTTAAAGTACATAACCTAAGATATTAAGCACAAGCACATTGATAAAGGAAATAATACAGTTAACAAATTTTAAATTATTACTGACATTAGTTTTTTTCAAATTCAATATTCACGGTTACACTTTCCAGTGCAATAAACTTTTGTGGCAAACCGCATCCTGTACCCTTCTAACAACAAAGAGTACTCAAAGGATTGTAACAGGCCGCTCCTGAAAAGCTGACATAAAATTTAAATGTGTTCTTTAACAATTGTAAAATATTTATAGAATTGTACTTATTATTTTTCAATATTTTTTTTAATAACTTGAAATACACCAGAACTTGAAAAATATTCAATAACAACGTAAAAACGAAACAAAAAATAAAGATAGTGAAGTGTAGATATGGAGAAATCGTTGCAAGAAATTATGAGAAAGAAAGTACAAGATACATTAACAAAAAATTATATAACTTACAAAATTATTCAAGAATTAGATGATTCAAGATAATATATAATCTATAAATGCCCGGCTAGCGCATTATCGTACCAATTCAGGAAAAGAAGGAAGAAGCATGCCTATTCAGAAAAAGTGACAAGAACGTACCCATTCAGAAACAGAGCCAAGAAGGTGTTGCTTTAGGAAAATAGCCAAGAAGATGTCTATTCAGAAAAAGAGTAAAAAACGTACCTATTCAGAAATAAATTTTGTATACCCTAATTTATGTTGGTAGCACTGGCAGCATTTGAAGAAAGTATTTTTTAGAATGGTTTTATTTTCCTCCATTATGTTATTGAATCATTATTTTATTATCTTATTGATTAAGTGAATTTTGCGCGACATAATGGTGGAAGAAAAAATCATTTATTAATTGATTATTCTAATTCTGCCAGTACTACCAACTTAAATTTGGGTAACAAAAATGAATTTCTGAATAGGCACGTTCTTGCCTCTTTTTCTGAAAAGGCACCTTCTTAGTTACACTTATAAAACGACGCCATCTTGGCTCCGTTCCTGAATAGATATGTTCTTGGTACTTTTCCTGAATGGGCATCTTCTTCCATCTTCTCCTGTAGAGGTACGATATTGCGCTCACTCAACAAAATAGAATGTACTATCTTCAAATCAACTAAATTACCCAGAATCAATAGTTGTTTCTTTAAAAATTTGAAATGTACTTATTACCGTTGAATACTAGTGCGCAGCTTTAAGCACACTACTGTGCAGACTTTTGTACTATTGTACTTAACTGCGCTTAACTTAACTTAATAGACCATATATGTATGTATATTCATGATATTATCCATTGTTTGTTATAGTCCTGATGAGGCTGTGGTTCCACAGTGAAATGCATTGACTGTGCTTCTTAAATATATGATATGATTTACAAAGACCAAAGGCCATTAATCACTACCATCTTTATACATTTATTCTTATAAATCGGTCTAATTTCAAAAACAAATTATAAAAATGAAATACCACAGCAGTAAGTACCATAGATATAAAATATATCTAATGTTCAGACTGTCAATATCATTCAACTCTCTTGCTTAGCCATCAGTTTATATATATATATATATATATATATATATATATATATAT
>CAKNXH010063394.1:138574-169851 GCA_932178445.1 Andricus quercusramuli
AGAAGAAATTTTTATTCTTTTTATTCTTTTTGAACATTTTTTAATGATGATTTTGTTATATAAAATATTACATTACTCTATGACTCAGATATGTGTATCGACTCTTGAAAAAGACCCGCAGTGTTGGTCGAAACGTTGAGAATTTCTAAAGAAATAAATGTTTTATACATGTTATTTCGGATGATTTTATTTTTTGACTTTATAATTGACCGTAAGACCGAACATATTTGCTGAAATCAGCTGAAATACTTCTTGAAAATTAAAACGGTCGCAGAAAGGAAAAACAGTTTTGGATCTACTGCATCTACAATTGTTTTGTATATTCGATAATATTTTCTTCTAGATATCTATAAATTACACTGGTTTTTAAGATAGAAGTTCAATTAAACAAATAATTAAGAAACCTAACCCCTAAGCACCTGTACGCACGTTAAAATTCTAACATTCACAGCGAATTTTAGAAAAAAATTTCACCCGTACATTTCACTTTAATCATAAATGGGAATTTAGTCGAAGAATTGAAGGTTATTACTTTATCTTTTAATATTTGACAATATCTGAAAGCATCAAAGAACTTGTTGTTTTCACATACCTTGTTTTACCGACTTTAATATACATGTATATTAATTTTATAACATAATGGTATATTAAAATTAATTTACGGTATATGCAAATGACGTTACTCACATGCATTATAAATTTCTTTCACATTTTTTTAACATTGATATCTTCAGAATGTAAAATTTTGAATTTCGTTTTCCAGGAGCCTTTTGCTGGTTCAATGATGCCTGCACATCTAACCGCTACGTCAATTGGAATGTATCCATACATGGAAAATAACATTGAATAATTAAATATCACAATATTCATAAATGAACTACATTCTCAGACATTCCAAAACCTTAGAGGAGAGGAAGAGGGTGATTTGCCGGGCGGTAGAATATTCAAGGGAGAAAGAGGTAGGGAAGGGGTTGGTCACTGCAAGGGGTGGATGAGGTAGATCTAGAGGGTGATGGGCTTGAGCGAGGGGAAGGAGGAGTGTTTGGAGGAGTGAATGGACAAGGGGTGAGAGAAGTTGTAAGGAGAAGACAGGATGGAATGGAGATGGATAGAGGGTTTAGGCGAGCATGGTTAGGATTAAGGGAGAGGGGTATGCGATGGAAAGTGAGATGATGATCACTGAGAGTGATAGATGAAATACATAGAGTAAGAGGCAGAGGTGGCAGTGAAAAGGGATGTGGTTAGAGAAAAGATATTCAGGGTAGGAAGCGAAGAAGTGAATTGAAGAGTGGGTGCAATAGTGGGGGCAATAATGGGAAGGGGGAACGGGATAAAAGTGGGGATGGCCAGGGTAAGTGTTGGAAGACGGAGTTAAGTAGGGCGGTGTAAAGAGGATTGTGTTAGAGGAGGAAGTTATGGAGGGGTAGGGTATAGTATATATAGTGGCGGGGGTGAAAGGATAGTGTGTGTAGAATTAATTGATTTCATAAAGAAATGAATATTAATTTTATTCCTAAGTTCACAGATCCAACCTTTAAAATTTCAAAAACTGTTGGTAAAAGACTAGTACCTGCCGCTAGATGGCTTACAATTTTATTGTCTCGCAAAAGGTATAATTGTATTCAGAACATTCGTCAGGAAATAGTGATTGGAACCTAGATAGAATTTTGTATTGTTAGTTACTAGCTAATTGTTATAAATTTGAAAGTTCTACTTCGACTTCATGCATTAAACCATTATTTTGATTAGAGCTATCAATAAAAGTGTACTTTTTACTTTAATATTGAAACCAGCTTCTTGTAATCGTTATTAACAAGAGTATCTAGGGTCCAAACAAACAATCCGACCCGCAGGACCTTCTGTCGGGTGGCGTAGGCACGTATTATGCGATATCCTTTTATCGGCGATGTTTATTGTATGCCAATCTGGTAAAATGCTTCCTCTGCGGTACGCATCCTGTTGATATGAGGGTCCAGTCGGTTCGCATGCCTCAAAACCTTGGCTGTAAGTTGAAGGCCACATTCATTCGCGTAAGGCCACTTTACACTCGCAAGATTCGTCTCAGAATACCTTAATGAAAATAGGGACAGTATTCATTTTTCAGAAGACATACATATAAAAAATGTCAATTCCAATTTCACGTCATGACCTTTCTGTTACATTCGGATTAGTCATCATCGAGCTTGAAGGATTTCCTTAACTTCAAATAACTTTTTCTCTCTAATTAGGAATGAAACTCAAAATTGTCTCGATTCCAATCACATTCTGCAACTCACGATGATGTCGAATGCTAGAAATCGTGTCTTATGATATATTTTTAAGTTTTTATATTATCGACGACTCCAAGATAAAAAAAAATGCTGTGAAAAAATTCGACAGTTTTGATACCCAAGTCCGTTTTGTGTACTTGGTTTGGCTTCAGTAGATCGCAATTTTACTTGAGACTTGACGATATCATTTTTCTACTAAAACAATTTAGTTTCATCTTAGGAATAAAAGTTAACTTCGCTGAGATGGACCACTGACAAGCCTGATGTAAACAGGCCTTGCATACCAGACGTACTCAATGAACTCATGAGAAGTGGAGGGGGAACTCAGTTCGGTCAGAAAGAAGAAGAGCGGAAGAAAGCGAGAGTATTAATGAACCAGTGGTCTTTATTATGATTCTGGGATTATATAGTACATACCAGTGATGAGCATGTTGCGTAAACTAACGCTTTAGGAAGTTTCGCAAAAAAGTTTTTTCACGTTGCGCGCCGAAGTATTGTATTTTATCCGAACACCTATCCTCAGCGCATCGCTTAACATATACATTGAAAAATAATATTACAAAATTTGAGAAAACAACGTGCAACATTGTCCTGAATGATGAGAGACTAGAACAAGTTGACAAGTAAGTATATCTAGGTAGTCTACTCACTAACGACGGAAAAATAGATGGGGAGTTAGATAGGCGTATAAATAAGGGCCAGCAGGTTATCGGTAGAGCAGGGTCCATCCTCACAAATGAAAACATATCAAAAATAGCTAAAATGGCCATACATAATTATATATTCGTACCGACTGTACTATACGGTAGCGAGACATGGACAGGAGTAAAATTAACGCGATCGGCATGAAACCTCTGCGTATAATATGCGCTAAAACACTGATGGCAAAGACCGTAAGGAGACAATCCTCAAAGAATGTGGTACAGGAGAGACACTAGTTGACATACGGAAAAGAAATCAGTTAAGATGGTTCGGACATCTTCAAAGAATGAAAGGTGAACGACTGACGAAACAAGTGTATAAAGGTAAAGTAAACGGCAGAATGCCCAGAGGTAGACCCCCAAAAGAATGGTTAGAATCTGTAAATGAGACATTAAGAGATATAAGAAGCCATAGAAATACAAAAGCTTAAATGAAAAAATGCATAGACCTGAAGGAAGCTCGAGTAGTATGCCAGGACAGAAAAGTTGGCAACAAATAGTTTGTAAACAGAGTGACAATAGAATGAATGATGCCTGAAACAAAGACCTTGGATTCTAATGGACCCGAGTGGGGAACCATACATAACAATTTTGTGAGGCTCCTCACTTGGGGTGATCGCTAGAGAGATTGATCAGCAACCTGGGTCGGAGCAGTGTTTCGGAATAAACGTGTCATTTATATAAATAGTACGAGAATTCCAGATCAATCTAAAATATCTATACCTAACACACATATACCTATCTACCTTATACCTATATACCTACCTACTCCATACCTATATACCTATTTACTATTTTCCAACCGAGCAAGTCACGCCTACCCCGAAAGGGAAATGGCTTAATGGTATAATAATAATAATAATAATAATAATAATAATAATAATTAATTAATAATATAATAGTTATATAATATATAACTATTAACATCCCTTCTACAAAAAAATGATTGGGTCCGATTGCGAACGATTGAAAAAAAATTTAAATCGTTCCCAATTGTGTTTCTTAATCGGGTCGCACCGATTCGGAACGATTGAGGCCGGCTATCGTTGCCTATCGTTCTCAATCGGGACTCGAGATGAAGTAAATCTTCCATTATGTTTGTGGCAGCACATTGATCTCGCGGGAATTATTTGAAAAAGTGTATTCACTTTTTTTACATCTCTGTAAAAGATAACTTTTAAAAAGATGTAAAATTGTTGAATAATTCCCTCGCGATCAAGGAGCAGTCATCAACACATTTTGAAATAACTTATTTTGTAGTGATTTTCATTAGATTATCATATTATTTGTCATTAACATGTTAATTTGTTTAATCTGGTTGCGGCTTATTTTTTTTTATTTTGATACCTAAGTATAATAATTAAACAGGCTATAAGAAGTTATTTTTCAAATAAATTAACTACATTATTTTATTTCCATTTTGGAATTTAGGTTGCAAATTATATAAAACCCCCCTTCATCGGTGTAACGGGGTACCCGGGTATACACCTCCCTTTTTTCAATTTTTTGAATTCTTGAGAAGAGAACTAACGTGCGGCGCATTAAGGATCCATTGTAGCTGCTTGCCAAATAGTTCTGTAGCACAGAACATCCCAAGTCATATTTCCCATCCAGTAATAATAATTTTAAAAAACCCTCAGACCAGTCCTACCACCTTTACCTGAACAAATCCGAAGACCTTCTACAGAAAACACTCAAAAAATTAAAAAATTTGAAATAATCACTCAAATCACCTTCAGAAAACCCCAACTTATATTTCCAACCCCATGATAATATTCAGCAACCCCCTAAGACCACCACTACTACTTTTACCGTAGCAAATCCCAAAAGCCTCTACGTAAAACACCCAAATAATTAAAAATTTTTTAATAATTACCCGAATCAACTTCAGAAAACCACAAGTTATATTCTCCACCCTATGATAATATTAAACAACCCCCTAACACCACCACTTCCACTTTTGCCTTAATAAATCCGAAGAGCATCCACGTAAGACACTCAACAAATTTCAAAATTTCAAATAATCACACAAGTTACCTTCAGAAAACTTCGAACTATATTTCCAACCCCATTATAATATTTAATAGCCCCCTAAGACCACCCCTCCCACTTTTAGTTCGATAAATCCTCAATGTCTCCACATAAAGCACTACAAAAATATTTAGGAATTGAAATAATCATCCAAATCACCTTCAGAAAACCAAAAATTATTTCCAACCCCATAATAATATTTAACAGCCAGCTAAGACCACCACCACCACTTTTACCTGAACAAATCCGAAGACCCTCCACGTGAAAGACTCAAAAAGTTCAAAAGATCACTGAATCCCACTTCAAAAAACACCACATTATATTTTCAACTGCACGCGTTTTTAGTCGGTCTTTAGGGTTACGTTTCCGATCGACGTCTCTATGCACTTCCCCGATTGAGAACGATTCAAACGCTTCTAATTCTAATTTTTTTACCTACAACATCAGCGCTGAAGATTTCAGACATCGTATTATATTAATTTCTTACATCCTTATACATCAGTCACTTGACTTAGTCCGTGACTATGATGAAAAACCGGGTTCACCCGAGAACAAGATTGTAAAAAAAAATAATAATAGTAATAGTAATAATGCACTTGACTGCAACCCAGTCCGTGAAGGATGGGGTAAAAACTAGGCTTTGCCCAATATGTCGGGGCACAAGCTCTTATCAGGTCACTTGATTGCATTATAATCATGCGACAATAACCATCTTAAGCTTGAGAGAAAAATGAGCTTCCCCATTTTTTTTATAATAATAATTAAGTTTAATAATAATAATAACAATATATAATATATTATATTATAATATATAAAGTTATATATATATTTATTTATATATATATATATATATTTATTTATTTATTTATTACATTCTCATTGTAATGAGAAGGTATTGGTTTTATGTAAAATTTGACATGGTCGGTTTTCATCAAATCTCAGAAAAAACGATTTTCACAAAGGTGTCTGTCTGTCTGTAGTCTGTAGTCTGTAGTCTGTAGTCTGTAGACCTTAGGCACGATAACTTTCGAAAAAATAATCAGATTGGATTGTGCTCTGGCACACTTTTTTAGGGCCTGAAAAGAAAGAACAAGTTCGTTCACCAGCTAATTTGGATCAAAATTCAAAAAGTTAGAGAATTTTGAAAATTTTTGAGACCATTTTTTTTCAAATTCAAAAATTCTATGTACGGCTATTTATAGTACTCAAAAACTAGAACAATTCAACAATCTCAGTGACTTTTTTTAATAAAAAAAAATTACTGGAGTTATAGCATTTTCAAAATTCCATAAAACAAACGAAAATGAACATTTTAACCCGAAAAACGCACGATATGAAAAAAAGTCAGGAGGAGGAAAACGTTTCTTTTTGAACACCCTACAATATTTTCATACCAGCTTTTTGAATTTTTCGAAAAATCAAAAATTCAAATTTTGATGGCCCAAAAAAATAATTAAAAAAAAATCCATTTTGCTGTCAAACTATGTGAGATACGATAAAAGACGAATCAACCAAAATTGTGCACCTGAAAAAGATCTACAAATTTGTTGTTATTCACTTTTTGATATGACGCGTAGTTTTTGTTTTATTCGTGAAAATAACATTCACAGTAAAAAAATGAAATTTTTGGAAAAACAATGCAAGGTACGAAAACAGGACAATGAACAAAAATTGTGCATTCAAAAAAGATTTACAAACTTGCAATAAATTTTTGTCGTAATTGCACTCAAACTTTTTTTTTCTATCATACGGTGCACAGAATCAAGCGTGGAACGCAAGGTTCAAATGATTTTCAAATCAAAAATCGAGCGCGAAGCGCGAGTGTCTGGATGAGAATGTGTTCCTTAAGGTCGATAGAACCTTAAGTAAATGAAGTTCATTTTCAGTCGAAAATAAAAACAAATTTAACAGTCACTTCATATGCAGAGGTTTTGATAATTTTGGAATGTTTGCAAATAAACTTTTTGTTTTCATCGAAATCGAAAACCAAGTTCAAAAATCTATAGGAACCGAGCGTAAAGCGTAATGTAAATACTTCCGAGCGCGTAGCGCGAGGTGAATACATAATCGAGCGCGAAGCGCGAGATTCAACAGCCGCATGGAGATGCATCCAAAAATAGTGAGATGCATAAAAGAGCTTATGCTCTTGTGGCGGACAAGATTTGTCATAACATTTGACAAAAGACAAGTGACTACAAGCTTTGTCACATATAAGAGGGGCGTCTTTCGAAGAGACTCTCTGAGTCCGATACTTTTCTGCATCTCCCTCTTGCCTCTATCTATTTTGCTCCGAGGCAAAAGCTCTGGATACCTATGTAGCCCGCCGAACAGAAGAGAATATAAGGTCAACCACCTTTTATACATGGACGACCTTAAACTCCTTGCTTCCTCAAAAAAGGACCTTAACATCCTTGTAGATGCGGTAAATAGGTATTCTAAAGCGATTGGCATGAGCTTCAGACTGGACAAGTGTGCTTGCATCCACCTACACCAAGGAAGACTAGAAACTACATCATCCAGTGACGATCAGGATGTTCAACTCATAGGCGAAAATACCATTCCACATCTTGGTATTGGAGAAACATATACATATCTTGGAATACCGCAAGCGGAAACCCAAAATGTGCATAACTTGAAAACGGCCCTTGGATAAAGGTATCGCCAAATTCTCAGAAAAATTTGGGCTTCCGAATTATCTGGAAAGAATAAGATCCAGGCGACCAATATGCTGGCCGTTCCTATACTGCTCTACACGTTTGGTGCAGTAAAATGGAACGTCGATGAGTTGAAACAACTTGATCGAAGCACACGCAAGATGATGACAATACAACGAAGTCTTCATCCTAGATCTTCCGTACCTCGAATATATCTCCCTCGCGATAAAGGGGGTAGAGGATTGCTAAGCTTAGAGTGTCTTCATCGAAGAACGGTTCTAGCTACAGCCTGCTCAGTTCTAAAAAGCACGGATGCCCTTATGCGACTCGTACATCAACATGAAGTCGCCAATGCTGCGGTGTTTCTATACCATGCAGCAGATAGGGCCATAGAGGAGCTTGACCTCCCATTTGATTCCAGCAACATTACACATGGACTAGCATCACTAACACCTCTGGTGCTCAAAAGTCGTATACAGGAAGCAGAACATACGCTCCTACTAAGAGAACATGCTGAGAAACCCCTCCATGGTAAGTTCTACGGCATCCTACGTAGAGAAGAGCTCTCGATGGGTCTGTCCAACATGTTTCTCAAGTCTGCTGGATTGAGATCGGAGACCGAGGGATTTCTTTTTGCCTGTCAAGACGGCGTCATAGACACCTTAGTTTACCGCGAGCGCATAATGAATATACCTGTACGCGATACCAACTGCCGAGCGTGCAAGCAAGAGCCCGAAACACTTGGACATGTTCTCACTGGATGCTCTAAATATGCACGCTGCGCGTACATAGAGAGACACAATGCAGCTCTAAAAGTGACATATTACCCTCTTAGGCATTTCTATGGTGTTGATCTATTGCCCGTCTTGCCATACGCCCAGGGGGAACTCGAGTCAGTTGTGGAGAATGATCAGTGTAAGATCTACTGGAATTTCTCATTCTCCACCACTCAACGTATCAGTGCTACGAAGCCTGACATCGTCCTCCAAGATCTGAAGAACAAGATCATTTACGTGATTGAATTCTCGGCACCAGCTGATGGTAATATCACGGCAAAGGAGGGAGAAAAACAGGCGAAATATCAAGCACTTCTTTTCGAGCTGAGTAGGCTGTACCAAGGCTACAAAAACCATCTTATAATTCTCATAATCGGCTGCCTTGGAGGTATGAAAGCTTCATTTATTAGCCAACTCAACAAGATTCCGGCTTGCCAGCGTCAGGCTCATTTCATCGCGAACCGGATGCAAAAGGCTGTTCTCCTGGGATCACTCCATCTGGTCCAACAACACTGTTCCTTTTAAATTCTACAAAGATTGGTAGCTCTAAAAAAGTATCCAGAGGTGAAATCTTCATCTTCAACTGTCTTGTCTGCCGCGTAAGGTCATCCGCGGCTAGAGACCTGACTCCAGGGAACAGTGTTGCCCGATGTTATCACGCGTAAATTTCCCGTTCTTGCTTACCTTCTAGGACAGAAGGAGCAGAAGCGGATGACGTACACGTTCCAGTAGCTTTGGGATTGGTTTCTTTAAGGAATCATGATCGAAGCTTCCGGAGCCTACAACTTCTCAAATAATAACCCCCCTACCGAAGGTGTTCTCGCGTTGTCGTCGCGGTAGGGCTTGAGCTTTCCTCTCATGAATTTGAAGGCTATGTTGGTCGTAGCATTGATAATGGAGAGCATTTTAAAAATTTTGAAACGCTTGTCGCTACCCGAGGATCGTCGGGGCGCCCCTGGAGCCACCGCTGGGGGCCACAGCATGCGGGACGGTGATGATGGTGAGCTGCGAGATGGTCAGGCAGATCTCACTAATCAAACAGCTGGCCAGCAAGAACATCTGCGACATACGGTAAGCAGTGAAACATCAACTGCGTCTGCTGAGGATGCTTTGGTTAGCGTTAGCTATTTGCAGCCAACCACTTCAACAGAAATACCGTGGGTGAGCATCAAGTGGGATACCACAATGAATGAGGAATTGATGCGTCTCTATTATGAAAGTGCGAAGTTTGAAACATCACGCAAAAAAGGACAAAATTTCAGAACGAAATTTGCCGCAAAGTATCCTCAAATAGAGAAAGTCGCATTGAGAGATCTTATCGCTAAGGTGAAGGACATCAGGACTAATCTACTCATCTCAGAAGATCGAGCAATGGAGATTGAACAGCAGATTGATTTGGAGTGGAAGAACAACGGAAATGAACAGCAATTAGAGGAAGCCGCGTCACACGAACAAGCAGTGGCAATTGATGTTCTTCCTCAACCTGGTGACGATCCAGCACCACCACATCCTCCGGAGGTAGATGGCCTAATACAACCAGTGCCAGAAGCCGAAGTTCAACAACCAAGGAAGCGGTTGAAATGGACATACCATATGAACAGAGATGTGATGCGCTTTTATTTTTTGGAAAAGAAAAGTGGGCAAAGTGTATGGAGAGAACATCATCGTCTCTTCTTACTTAAGTACTCAGGGCTAGCCACAAGAATAAATGAGCAGAATCTAGCAGATCAAAAACGCTCGATATCTGTAAACAAATTGCTTTCGGCTGTTGAAATAGCTGCCATCGAAATGGAAGTGGAACAGCAGCTTCCTATTGATGAACTTCCATTGGAAGATGTGGAAAACGAAAACTTGATTGCAGCTGAAGACATAGGTGCTAGGGATAATGAATATCAAGTACCGGATGGACTAGAACCACATCCGGATATCATAAACGATGATATAAACAGTGAAGTCCCAAAAAATCTACAGCACCTTGAAAGGAATTTTGGTCATGCTCTACTAGAGTTCAGACATGTAGAACCAACACAAAGGCATTCACTGCCCAAGATGAACATCATAAATGATCTGCGTGCACTAATAGAACACCTAAACAGCAAGGTTTTACCTATGCATTTGAACCTATAAATGCAGTCTTTGCCCCAAGACAGGAGCGAGATCCGCCATGGAAGATCAGGTTGGATATGGATGTCAGCAAAGTAAGGTGCAAATTGGGTCGACTGACTCAATATAAAAAAGGAAATCGAACCAGAAAGCTGACACACCATGTTATTAAAATCATTCACCCTCGGTACATCAAGACATTGACACCAGCAATATTGGATGAGATTATAGACTCCCAGTGGTAGAGACTTGATGTTCTTACTGCTAGACTGCGTCGGTACAAGAAAAGTAGTGCAAGAACGCAACAAAATCGAACCTTTCTGACAGACGAAAGAAGGTTCTATCGTGAACTGAGTGTAAAGCAAAGTAACCAGCAAGACACCAAAGTCCCTCAGTTGGAAGAAATGACGCAATAACCCTGAAATGGAGCTGACGAACATCACAGCTTTACATGTTTCAGCGGTTTTGAAAAAAGCATGTAACTGGAAAGCTCCAGGTCCGAACATGGTGCACAATTTCTGGTATAAGTATCTGACTAGTATGCGTCCTGCGTTGGCACGGTGTTTTCAGAAGATCATCGAACATCCAGATCTGATGCCAGGCTTTATGCTGCAGGGTAATACGTATATGTTGCCTAAAAAACCAGACGCTCATAATCCATCTGAATTTCGACCGATAGCCTGTCTTCCAACAATATATAAATGTCTTACAGCTATCATAGCAGATAAGGTTTATTCTCACTGTGACGAGAATGACATCCTTACAGAAGAACAAAAAGGATGTTGCAAAAACTCCCGAGGCAGTAAAGATCTAGTCACCATAGACGCTGTTGCCATGACGCAAGCTCGTAAATACCAAAGGAACTTGCACATGGCATACATTGACTACAAGCAAGCGTTTCCTTCCGTACCACATGACTATTTGCTTGAAGTCTTAAAAGTATACAAAATTTGTCCACGCATCATTGACTTCCTAAACCGTGCGATGATGCTTTGGGGTACAAGAATCAAGTATTTTGATCATGGACAACCAAGGATAACTAGATCAATACGCATTACGACGGGTATATTCCAAGGAGACTCCTTCAGTGCATTATGGTTCTGTTTAGCGTTGAACCCACTGAGCAAAACTTTAAATAGCATGTCTCATGGATTCCGAGTAAATGATAATGAGGATGGTCATCAAGTGACCCATCTTCTGTACATGGATGACCTGAAGCTATACGCTAGTTCGGACGAGAAACTGCGGCAAGTGATTGATGTTACAAAGCAGTTTTCTAATGATATTAACATGGAATTTGAACTAGATACATGCCGAGCAGTGCATTTAACCAGAGGAGAATTGGGGACCGCAGAGATAGAGAACGATTTCGGGAATGACATCGAGGCAATGGCTGAGGGCTCGTCATATAAATACCTGGGTATTTTTGAATCTAAGGGTATTCAGCATACGATAGTTAAGAAAAGCCTAACGACTGCCTTCACTACAAGACTCAGATTGGTTCTGAAGAGTTCTCTTAACTCGGCAAACAAGATCAGGGCAATCAACACCTACGCCATCCCTGTTCTCACGTACTCCTTTGGGCTCATAAAATGGTCGAACACTGACCTCGAACGATTAAACAGAATCATCCGCGTAGAAATGACGAAACACCAAATGCACCACCGTAATTTGGCGAGTGAAAGGGTAGTTATACCACGACATAGAGGGGACAGAGGCATTGTAGATGTCAGAAAACTGTGTGAGTCACAAGTTACACAGTTGCGAGACTATTTTAACAGCAAGCGAGATGTTACGCTTTACAACACCATCTGTAAAGCGGATCTTGACTACACGCCCTTGAATTTGTCCTTAGAGGAGGCCTTGAATATCAGGGCAGAAAACATAGAGGAATTAGAAACGCAATGGAGACAGAAAGCCATCCACAGCGAACACCCCAAAACGCTAGATCAATATGAAGTGGATAGTGAGGCATCCAATATTTGGCTGAGAAAGGGACTCCTGTAGCCAGAAACGTAAGGATTCGTCATTGCGATTCAGGATAGAGTTATCAGCACCAGGAATTATCGCAAACATGTTTTACATCAAGACGTGGTTGACCGGTGCCGATTATGTGGAGATGCCAACGAATCCATTGAGCACATTATTGATGGTTGTCGCGTAATGGCTCAAAGAGAATATACGCATAGAAATAATGATGTGGCGGGCATTATACATCAACAACTTGCCCTAAACCTAGGACTCTTGACAGAATGGATGCCTTTCTATAGATACATTACAATGTCCGTTTTAGAAAATGAAGATTACATCTTATATTGGGATGTGACTATATAGACGGATCATTACATCCGAGCCAATCGACCTGACATCGTGATGCGAGAGAAAAAAGGTGGAAGGGTCTACATCATAGACATTGCTTGTCCGCTTAACCGAAATTTGCAGACAACCTATACAACCAAGATTCATAAGTATAGCGAGCTAAGGCATGAAGTTAAGGCAATATGGAGGAATGCGAAACATGCATATATTCATCCTATTGTGATTTCAGCTACAGGCAATGTGCACGCAAGATGCACTAAACATCTTGAACATTTAGGAGTCAGTAGGGTACTGGCGGCAGCTCAAAAGCCGGTTTTATTGAACACCTGTCGCATTGTAAGAAATTTCCAAGACTATCAAGAAGTCAGCGACTAAGAACCTATGGCGTGACACATGGTGGCTCTAAGAAAGCATCCAGAGGTGACTGTTGTCACCTACAACACTCACGGCCGCTGTGTGAGGATAACAGCGGTAAAAACAAATTGCAAACTACACCATGCTTCTAATTTTGTACCTGCAATATCATTGCAAATGATTTATAACATCGTAATAAATTAACTCATAACATCCTCATATCATCAGTCACTTGGCTTAGTCCGTGGCTATGACGAAAAACCGGGTTCACCCGAGAAAAACTTTTAAAAAATAATGCTGTCCAACTGCAGATGAAAAACATAAATGGCTTCTGCTCGTCTATCACCATTACATTGGCGAAACATTTTTTCAAAATTGTCACATTGTCTACTTAATGATAGGAGTTACATTCATAAAAAGAGATGCATATCATTAATGCAAAATTAATATAAATAAACAAACATGCAGATGGCAAACTCCCATCAAGAAGGGTTCCGCAGTCAAGCGTACTAATATTTTTTGTGTACCTTTTTCATACCTCTTTCTCCCCTTTCCGACCTTCTCTTTCTCACAACATCCTCCTATACAGGATGTCCACGCCAGGGCTTACCAAAAAGTATGCAACCCGCTGTACACGGCCATAAGAATAGCATTGGCGTGTAAGACGTGTTGCATAATTTTCGGTAAGCCCTGCCGTGGACACCCTGTATATAGATTGGATGGGCAAGGCAGAATGCGTCCCGTGTTCAATGTGTGATTGACTAAATGAAATCTGGTGAACCGTTTACGGAAAGTGCTCGAAAAGTCGCCCAAGAACTAAGGATCTTGAATCACACTCTGAACAAGTCAAAGCTGCTGACAATCAAGCAGCATATTGTTGACAAAATAAGGCTGTTCTCTGACGCAAGGAGGAAGATACAGAAGAGGGAGAGATGGATCAGGGAGTATGAACAGTTTCTCGCTGCCGAAGAGTTCAAAAAAGCACTTAGAGGCACGAAGAAGTTTTCCGCTGCTGAAACTGATTGTATCAAGAACTTGTGGTGGAAGATGTTTACTTTTACACACCAACATTTGGCCCGCAAATTCATCTCATATTTAAAGTCGTAGATGCCCATTTCGCAGTGGCTGGTGTTAGGACGCATTATACTCCTGCCGAAAAAAGGCAACTTGTCCAACCCAGAGAATGACAGGCCAATAACTTGTTTAAACACACTGTATTTAAGATCTTCACAGCTGTCCCAAACAATAGGATTGTTCGACGAATTGAGCCTGTGTGGCGAGAGATGTACGAACAACGTGACTCGAAAAAAGGTGTAGCAGGCTGTCGAGAGGACCTGCTAATTGACAGGTGTGTCTGTAAAGACGCTGCAGCCCATCAGCACCTCATCTCAAAATTATCGTGTGACAACGAACAACGTCACCTTCCAGAGGGGCGTCTTTCAAGATGATACCATGAGCCCTTCGCTTTTTTGCATCACACTTTTTCCTCTATCTCTCGCACTAAGAAATTCTCCTGGATACCTCTGTGGCAAAACTAATCAGCGCGAACATAAGGTCACTTATGCATCAAGAACTACCCGGTAAGAAGAGGAGAATCAAAAAAAAAATAATACTTTCATATTCAAACGAAAGAGTGAGCATTATTTAATTCTTTTAAATGTGCTAATTTTCCATCGGAAGAATTGCCCAACGAAAGAATAGGTTTATCTCCGGAACCAATTCTCTTCTATTTCCTTAGCGAATGCCGCTTGTGTTGTGTTTCGTACAGTCGAACACTTTTTCCATTTTTCAATTCCTCTTAATGTGAGCAGTAGACACTCCTTTCATGGTTATTTTTAATTCCATACATCCATGCTGTATTTTCGATCATTTTAATTCTTTCTAATCCGTCCGTGAAATGTGTGCACTTACATGATTTCTATTCCTCCGAGTGCAATATAAGTTTGGAAATTTCAATTTTCTTGTCATGGTTATTTTTAATTCCATACTTACATGCTTTATTTTCGATTATTTTAATTTCTTCTAATTGCAAGTTGGCTATCAAACATCACCTCTCCTCTCCGAACCCCTAAAAACGATTTCAGATGTTCAGCAGTCAAGTTGCAAAAATTTAACCAAAACTAAAAATTCAAAGTCAAACCAAAAAAATGGTAAGCAGGAAATTTCAAAAATTTGATTTGGACTATGCTGGATAGATCGTTTCTTTGGCTCCGTATACTTTTATTTATGACTGTGTAATCCATGCAAATTCGCACAGCAGTAGTGCGCACTACTTTCATATGAGTAAATAATTTCAAGATATTTTATTTTGTTTCTCCTCCAGACCTAATACTTTTTGTAATTAAATTTTTCTTATAATGTATATCTTTGAATTGACCTCGGTCGGACTGATATGTAACTTACGTATTATTTGTATAATGTTATTTATGATATCATTTGAACATGATAATCTTTTATAATTTTAAAGTTAATAAAGACTCTATGGCTGGTTTCTATTCTTTCTTTTACATTTCTCCACTTTTTAATTCCTCCCAATACGTTTCCATTACATTTTTCTGAGTCGATTAGAAGAACTAGCTTTTGCGTCTTCAATGTAACATTATTCTCTTTCTTTCTATTTTTTCTTTTGCATTCCTCCACTTTTTAATTCCTCCCAATTCACTTTCATTGAATTTTTCCACGTCAATTGAAAGAAATAGGTTTTGCTTTTTTTCTACTCGTTGGTGGAACTTTCGATGGACGAAAATTCACGTATTAATGAGAATTCAGATTCTGAATTTTTTTGAATTATTCTCTTCTTACCGGGTACACAGGAGAGATTGGGATGGACTTTGGTTTGGACAAGTGTGCCAAAATTAATCTGGAGAAGGGAAAAATTACTGGCGTTCCCAGGGACCCTCAGCTTGTGGATATAAGTGTTATGAGACACATTAATATAGGAGAGACATACACATACCTGGGCGTGCCTCAAAGCCGCATTCAGGACGTAACATCAGTGAAGCAGTGAAGTAGATACTAGCATCTCCTTCGGCAGATTTGGTCTTCCAATCTGTCGGCGTTGAACAAGGTATCTGCGACTAACATTCTTGCCGTCCCGGACCTTGCGGTAGTTGTGTGAACGTTTATTTTGAATTATATATATATATATATATATATATATGTATATAATTTGACCTTCAGAAATAACGATTGGAGAATTTTATGATGAAATAGATACTTTACCCTTATTTTGGAAAGCCAAATATTCGAGAAAGTATCTGTGTAAGACATGTATCATTTCAGTTATTTTTAATGCTTGTAAAATGGGGCTTAAGCACTGCTTTCCGAGCATGGTAAGATCAAAGGAAGTAGAAAGTTTGCGATAAGTCACCATAAGGTACTGACAAATTACTATAAGTTACCATAAATTACCAGAAATTTTAGAATAAATTTTTGGATACCTCAAATTTCTTGTTTTTCTGATAATTTATAGTATGTAAAAATTTTCGAAATTCCTCCATTGAAAATTTAATATAGACAGAGATCGTATCCGTCTTACACCCAGAACAAAATTATTCTTTATTCAACGAAATCGTCTTGTTGATCGCATTTGGTTAATTTCAGGACACATTTTAGTTAAATAAACTAAAATATGTATGCAGTTAGGCAAATTTGTTTGCTTCAATCAATCAAAATTGTTTTGTTAATTCTAGAAAATATTTTATCGATTCAACAACATTTTTTGGTTGGATCTACCAAATTATTTAAGAGAGCATTTTACTAGAATCGCGCATAAGATTCCGTTGATTCAACCAAAATATTTTGCTGACAGCATCTCAAAAGTAAAGAATACATTCGCACTTACAAGTGAGATCGCGTATTCAAATTCAAGATGACAGTGCACATAAAAATATAATCGGTTTGCATCTCGGTGATCCTTATCAAAATAAGTGATTCAGGAAACAGAACTGATTGGGATTAGGGAACGTACCCATACTACGTGACCCATTTTTTTAAATTTTTTACCACGACACACAAGATCTCCTTTGGTCTCCTGGCGAGGAACTTCAAAGGTCGCACGCGAGACACGTCGTCCACTGCACCACCATGCACTTTCTTCCGATGGTTGTTCATGGAACTTTTTGAGGTAAAATAAAGTCCACAAATTGAGCACGTCCTTCCGGTGATGTTATCTTTAATAGATAGACAGTATGTATCGTAGGGCATTTCTCTACCCTGTGAGAGATCCAGTCGTAGTGTTATACATTGCCGCACAAGCGATGATGGAAAAATTTCCGATCCGACTTCATCTGGGTTTGGTATAAGGAAAGGGTCTTGTGACATCGGAAAACGTGCGAGTGAAAAGCCTTGGTACAGAATATTTTTTGGTGCACTGCGGCGAGGGGCGCAGCAGGAATTATCGACGCACTTTGTTATTTGAAGTAAATGTTGGCTTTCACAAACGTGATTTCCACACCAGGCCACAGTGGGCTGGGAGACCACCGAAAGTGGCAAAAAGTCAAATTTTGTTTGAATTTACATTAAACTTGGTATAAGAGGGTTTTTGAGGTCGCTGATTTCGAATTTGACGTCAAAAATAATAAATTTAAAATGGCGGATCCATTATGGCGCCTGAAATTTCTAAATGTTTACTTATTCATATGAAACTTAGTGTAAGGAGGTTTCTGAGGTCGCTGATTTCGAATTTGACGTCAAAATTAATAATTTCAAAATGGCGGGTCCAATATGGCGCCTGAAATTTCTAAAATTATACATATTCATATGAAACTGGGTCTGAGGGGTTTCTGAGGTCGCTGATTTCGAATTTAACGTCCAAATTCATAAATTAAAAATGCCGGTTCCTATATGGGGCGTGATATTTCTAAATGTTTACTTATTTATATGAAACTTGGTGTAGGGAGGTTTCTGAGGTCGCTGATTTCGAATTTGACGTCAAAATTCTTAATTCAAAATGGAGAATCCAATATAGCGCCTAAAATTTCAAAATTTTATTTTCATTTGTATTTGTAATCGTATTTTTACATATTTGTATCAAAATTTGAAATGAGTCCTCTTGCCTCTAATTAAGTAACTCCGTCCACTTCAAACTTTTCTTCGTCGGTTAATTCGAGTTCGTCTATGTAAAAATTTAGAAATTTCGGGACCACATTAGATCCGCCATTTTAAATTTCTGAATTTTGACGTCAGATTCGAAATCGGAGACTTCAGAAACCCCCTCATACCCAGTTTCATATGAATATGTTAAATTTTAGAAATTTCAGGCGCCATATTAGATCCGCTATTTTGAATTTAGGCATTTTTATGTCAAATTCGAAATCAGCGACCTCAGAAACCTCCTTAAACCAAGTTTCATATAAATAAGTAAAAATTTAGAAATTTCAGGCGCCATATTGGATCCCCCATTTTGAATGTATCAATTTTGACGTCAAATTCGAAATCAGCGACCTCAAAAATGCCCTTATACCAAGCTTCATATAAATCCAAACAAAAATTTGACTTTTGGCCACTTTCGGTGATCTCCAGCCCACTGTGCACGCTCAACTTCATTCACTAATATCTTCGTCAAATTTCAATGGTGGCAGACGGTGGCAAATAACCTGATAGTAAACATCATAATGAACCTAAAAGCACTATAGAACTCTGGATACCAGGTGTAACCTCGGGGAACTTTTGATTCAAAAATTGTCTATTGCTGTGAATTCCTTAAATGCATGAATACAAAGTGAGAGGATTCAAACCCGAGCTAAAATTTGGATTTCTTTTCTATAACGTAATTATTTATGACCACTCTAATAAGCAGAAATGATTGTAACATTTTGGTTCGTAACATCGTGAACGAGTTTTTCGAAGATTTTATTTAAAAAACAGTAACAAAAAAAAAGAAACATTTCTTCAATTCATAACGCTCTAGAATTAAGAGGACTAGTTAAAATATCACAAAATTTGGTGAAAAGTTTCTTCAACTCATCTATAATATGAAAAATAATTCTTCCATTAATAACTGTGAAGTTGACTTTTGGCCACTTTTGGTGGTCTCTCAGCCCACTGTGCAGGCGTCAGAAACTTGTGCGGTTTCTAGAAGGACTTCTCCAGGGGGCACATACTCTGCTATCAAGTTGTGGCCGTCAATAACCATCTGGGACCAAATCTCAGCCAATGTTTCGCCTGTAAATAATATAAAATGAAATATGTCATTTAAAATTCAAGTTTTTATATTGTAGCAAAAGAGATGGCTAAATATCACTTCATTAAAATATACCTGAATGCTGAAAGTTTTTCAATTCAAGTACGTTAACGATGGTTTTCCCTTGGGAATAGTAGTAGTGTTCATAAGGAAGGACTACCGTGGCTAGCTCACGACTCAAGGCTGCCATCCTTCGCTCAACTCGATTGTAAACCGATCGACCGGCTGCATTCGTAAACACGAACAGCCCATCCAAATCGTACTCTTCAAAGTGCGATATACAGTGAGATATCACCTTTTTGTACGGACAAAATCATGACAGGCTTGACTTTTCCATCCTTCCCTAAGGCCAGATTTCTAAAATCATCTAATGTCAGCAGTTTGATAAGGTCTTTGGCGTGAGTTGTTGCTGTCGAACTGCTATGTTTTCCACTGCGAATGGTGATATACGTTGGACCAGAATACATAACTGCTTCCTTTCTACTCGTGCAGTTCTCTATGACTAGGATACCAGTATATACCGAAGGAGTCAGTTGATGGCGTTCTCCAACAGCAATATCTTGGTCATCGAGGCGCACTTCATAACTCAGATGCATTAGAACAGGAGCCTGTACTTTTTCAGCTGTTTTTCCAATCGGTACTGCTGTCTAATCATCCAGAGAGATGAAAAATACCTGTGCAGGCTGAAGCATAGATGCAAGTTCCTCGACGCTGTTGGCAGTAGCCTTGCAAAAATGTTGATTGGCGTGACCTCGGTGTTTATCTGTTTGCGCTTGACACAGTGTCACAGGCACAGGTGTGACATGGCGCTTGTCCTATAAGGACCCAGAATACTTTGAAATCAGCCTACGATATGTAGATGTTCGCGAGATAGAAAATGCATCTCCAACAAGCCGTGCATGTACTTCATCAAGAGTCTTACAAGTTCTCAATACTTCTGATCGACGTCGATCAGCAGCTGAGCTTCCATGTGTTGCTATATCGCAAATTGCTTGAAGGAGGCCTGACTTATTTTCTTCAAGTGAATGGCGCCCTGCCTTAGTCCTTACAGACGAGGATTGCACGTTGGGATGAGTGGATTTCAAGCTCTAAATTTCAGCTTTTTGTTTCGCCCTAAACTTTCGCATATTCTCAGCACGGACTTTATTGTTCTTTAACACTTTTTTGTTTACATCAGTACCATGCCTTCATTTTTTTATTTTCATCTCAATCCCGTCTTTACCAACTCCTACATCTCGCTTTTTTACGGTGGCATTTAATTCGGCTTCAAGTACTGAAATTTCAGATATCAAAGCTTTCTGTTTTGTTGTCGGAGCTGTTGTGGATACAGATGAAGAAGGTATTGAAGGCAATATAACACGATCAGCAATCTTTTTCTAAAAATTGCTAACGCCATCGTTAAGTACTCCTTTTTATCTTCCATTTCCATTTTTTATCATCTTGAACCGATTTTTTTCTCCGATATGTCACGCATTAACCATTCCAGTTCAACAATGCATTGTGGAACAATGCGAGGCGAAGAGAAACTGAATGAGTAATGTGTGATACCTTGGAAAAGAAAAATCGGTTCGAGATGATCGAAAATGGAAATCGAAGATAAAAAGGAGCACTAAACGATGGCGTTCGCACTTTTTACAGAAAATAATTGCTGATCGTGTTATGTTTCCTCAAATATGGTTAAAAATAGCCGTTATCGCACTTTCAGGCCTGTGTTATTATCCTATATATATATATATATATACAGGTTGTTTTTTTTAACTTGAGAAAAACAAAATATCTCAAAAAATACGCACCCTACGGAAAAATGTCTGGAATAAAAACTTTTCATTTTCGAGGGGGAAAAAATATTTGTTAAAATTTACCCCAACCCCACCCCCACGGGAGGCAGGGGTGGGGGTAACTTTGTAATTTCAAATAGCAACCCCAATTTTTCATCACAGATTCAGATTCTCCTTTACGAAATACGTAAGTTTTATTCGAAAAATTTGTTTTGATTCGCGATAGATGGCGCTGCAATTGCGAAAAACGAAATTGTTGACACTACTTTTAGCTCTACCTAGGAATAACGACGCGGACGTAGTAGTTGTCTATTCCCTTCGGGGTGCTTAATTTCGGTGAGTCCCCTTGCCTCTCACCATCCACCGGGGTGCTTGATTTCGGTGAGTTCCCTTGCCTCTCACCACAGGGATGCTTGATTTCGATTAATTATTTTACAATAAGTGCTCAAAATGGTGTCCTCGCACTTCGATGCACTTGTTAATCCGAGCTTTGAAAGATTCCACACAACTGCGAATTGTGTTTGGTGATATTTGTGCACAAGCAGACCTGATTCGCTCGATCATGTTATCACGAGTTGTGGGCACTTCTTGACACACGCGATTCTTTAGATAACCGCACAAATAGAAATCCGGCGCCGTAAGATCTGGCGATCTGGCAGGCCAATTTACTGGACCTCCTCTACCGATCCATCGTCCATTGAATTCGCGATTGAGTACTTCCCTCGCGATTGCCGCATAATGTGCTGGACAACCGTCATGTTGAAACCACATGTTGTGTCGCACTTCCAAGTTTAGGTCTTCCAGCAATATTGGAAGTTGATTTTCTAAAAAGTCACGATATTTTTCACCTTTCAAATTTCCATCAATAAAATACAGACCGATGAGTTGATCTCCAATTATCCCACACCAAACGTTCACGGACCATGGACGCTGATGCTCAACTTCACACAACCAATGTGGATTTTCTACACTCCAATAATGCATGTTGTGCCGATTAACGTTACCATGGTTTGTGAAAGACGACTCGTCTGTGAAGAGTACTAGAAAAAAAGAAATTCGGGTTTCCTTGTATCTGCTGAACCGCCCAATGACAAAATGTCACTCGGTTCTGAAAATCATTTCCATGAAGTTCTTGATGCAGTGAAATATGATACAGATGATAATTATTACGTTTTAATACCTTCCAAACACTGGATAGAGACATTCCGGAATCGCGGCTTAGTTGTCGAGTACTAACATGAGGGTCGTGAGTGACTGCAGCTAAAATTGCAATTTCATTATCAACTCCAGTAACAGTTACTTGACGCTTCCTTTTTTTCGGTTGTACACTTCCGTCAGTGATGAAGTTTCGGACAACCCGGTAAAAAGAAGCGCGTGAAGGAACACTTTCTGGAAAGCGTTGAGCATAAAGCGTGAGAGCATCATTGATATTCCTGCCACTTTCTCCATAAATGAGAATCATTTCAATCTTCTGTTGCTGAGATAGAATTTCCATTGTAAAAGTAATGAAGTAAGGTAATGAGGAAATACAATGACACCCAAACCAACTCAAACGAACGTGACCAACAACAATAACCCAAACGAAAGCAACCAACACACCCAAATCAAATGAACACAATCAACCTTCCTAATGAATAAACGTTAAGCACGGACAGACGCGGTTATCGCTCGGCTGGAATGACGTCGAGGATTGTAGACAGTGGAGACTCGATGATATGTAATGTCTACATCCAAAATCGACTGTCGTCAACCAACTGCATTCGGGAATGGTTTTCGACAGTTTTATCACTTTTACTGTCCCGTTGCCAAAAGTTCAAGCACCCCGATAGATGGTGAGAGGCAAGGGGACTCACCGAAATTAAGCACCCCGAAGGGAATAGACAACTTCTACGTCCGCGTCGTTATTCCTGGGTAGAGCTAAAAGTAGTGTCAAAAATTTCATTTTTCGCAATTGCAGCGCCATCTATCGCGAATCGAAACACATTTTTCGAATAAAACTTACGTATTTCGTAAAGGAGAATCTGAATCCGTGATGAAAAATTGAGGCTGCCATTTGAAATTAAAAAGTTACCCCCACCCCTGCCTCCTGCGAGGGTGGGGTAAATCTTAGCAAATCTTTTTTCCTCCTCGAAAATAAAAAGTTTTTTATCCCAGACATTTTTTCCGTAGGATGCGTATTTTTTGAGATATTTCGTTGTCTCAAGTTTAAAAAAACACCCTGTATATTGTGACGGGGTAATTTATTCCCCGCAAAAGTACAGTAAAAATGTTAAAATTTAGTTCCAAATTTGATGTGGCATATGAGTTTAGAGTCACGAATCACAATCACAGCGTTTCTAATAACAGACACGGTACTAGCCAAGAATATAAGATTTCTATGGCTAGTCTTTAATGAAAACGCAAAATTTATCATTAATAAAGTACTGCCTAAAAGAAAACAAAAAAACACATCACCTGTCAAAACTAGGGAGGTTAGTTCATCCGACCGGGACCCAAATACTTGCCAGACAACGGGGTTCCAAATTGTAATAAGTTCAATATTTCTGCTAATTTTTGGTTCGTATTATTTTCTTCGTTTCATATCTCAACTTGAGTGACAAAGGTGGATCTACCACCCCACACAACAATAACAACAACTGTCAGTTCATACGAGGGTGCCTTGACTAGAGATCTGCTGTCGCCAGGGACTAAGAAGAAGAGATTTTCCGGGAGCATGCGTGGTGGACAGGATTCCCATATGTACAAGAGTGCTCGGAAAAACTAGGAGCAAGCTGGCGCAGAGAATCTGCGCGGGGAGCCGAGCCAGCCACCCCTGGACCATCGACTAGCGGGAAACCTCCAGGTTCTGCGTGGCACAGAACGCACCCCGCCTATGCGCCACCATGCTGTGGGTTACCAAACCTGGCGGTTGTCCTTTTCCTTCACTCGTTCTCTCACTCTGTAGTTCTACGCTCGTACTCGGGTAGCGCTCCGACTCGTATGAGAAGGAGAACGGGGACGCCACTCTTAAAATATTAATTCGTGATTCTAAGCTGGTGTTGCACGTTTCACCTGTCAGCGATATATATAAGGATTGAGGAAGACCTGATTGAACGATTTTTATTATAAATTTTGAGACGAACAATGAGAGGACGAGCGAGAAGCGGAAGGCTTTTGCCGGGTGAGTCCCCGTCAATCTAATTTTCCTTTGGTCTTGCGTAATTAATTCTATTGTTTCAACGTCGTGTGTCGAGTCAGTAGACACAAGCCGTTGAAATTTGTCAACTGCCGATCTCGGTCAAGGTCACGGAGTAGAATCAGTGCGCGTCGTAGAAACATAATGTCAGGCTTTCTTCGTAATTGATTTTGAGCGGGCCAAGGCCCACTCGTTATAACATCTTGGTAATTAATGAATATCGGTCTTGCTTAGTTGATTGAGTTTGAGCGGGGCAAAGGCCCACTCGTTATAAATTCGTAGTCGGTAATTAATGTCGGTTGATTGTAACTTTGTTTTGAGTAGGCATAGAGCCCACTCGATATAATCTCCGGATGTAACGGTATTGTAGTGATCAAATTCTCGTACTGAATTATAATGGAATTTACAATTGAAATGCTGACTGTCCATCTTTTCACCTTTCACTGCGGCGTCCCCTTGCTTCGCCCCTCTGCCGGAGTTATCGGGCACACTAAGCGTTATTTATAAAGATTAAGAATTGTTTTGGTAGTTTTAATTGCAGAAAACTACCTGGCGCCCTTCAGGCATCTCTTGGATTCATTCTGAGTATAAGCTTTCAATTAGATATATTAACATTCAAACTATCAGCGAAAATAGGCTTATAAATGACGCCCGACGTATGGGCTTGGGTGACGCAGAGGGAAGTATAGAAGGATATTGGAAATGGAACGAAATGGAGTTTGAAGTTCCACTCCAAAATAGAATTGAAAATTGAAATTTGAAAGTTACAGTCTTAATAATTCAATAAGAATAAATAAAGTTCTAATAATGATGAAAATTGTTTTGAAGTTTGAGGTGACATTTCCTGCCTACTTTAGAAGTATAATAAGATCAATAGAAACTCAATGAACGTGTATCAGCAATATGTAAATCGCTAATTGTAATTAACAATAAACGTTACGCTATGTCGAATCGGCGAAGTTTAGCTGCTCACAACTAAAATTTCTTGCTGATTAAGATTTTGAGAGAAGATGGATTTTCATATGCAAGTGGAAATCTGACTCGGATATGCACTATCTTCGAGCTACAAAATGTCTATCTTTTTATTGTCAATTCAAGGGACAATGTAGTAATGTTAATATATTAAAATTAAACGTAAGAATCTTCCGATAAAAGTGGTTTTAATCCACTTTTCGCTGTTGGTCTAAAGCTGTAGCCTCAATAGAATCACCTCTCTTTATTAAATGAATACAAGAATCGAATACTTTTGTAGATACTAAGTCGTACTCCTTTTTTGAATGGAAGTATGAATTTGGGGGGGGGGGGGAGAAATCCTTAATATTATGATCTTTGCTATAAGAATGCACAAAATGAAATTAAATGTAGCATATCAGCCTACAGTAAATTTAGTATATTTGTACTGTATTTAGTACACGCGTATACTAAATTTCGTGTACGCATATACTAAATTCAGTATGTATATGTTACAGGCATTATATATAATGCCTGGCTATTTCAGGCAACGTATGTAATAGAATATTTATTATATACATTGCCTAGGCATTCTATATAATCCCTAGGCATTATATATAATGCCCGGCACGAAATAGGTGAAGTATATAATCTCGATTTTGAATATAATGATGCACTTGAAGAAGGGCATGATAAATTTACGAGCACTTACCGAATTCAACACACGTTTACTCGCTATTTATTAAAAATACGGTATGCTGGAATGACATTTTGATCGACCCTGAACTTTGTTTGTTAGACATAAACACTTATTGTTTTTACACTTTGTTTTGCAAGAATATTCGAAAAAACCTTTCCCCGTTGAAAATTCTTGAATAGTTTCATCAATTTTTAATTTACAATTTTCATCAGACTTTCACGTTTCTTTTTGAATGAAAGCTCATTGAGTTTTGAAGAGATTCGTGACAGGCGATATTTTAAAAATTATTTTAACCATTTTTTTAAACAACAAAGTTGATTTTTTTTAATTATCGAAATTGCTATTTTTAAAGATTTTCACATCTGTAAAGAAAGGTCTTGAATCAGTGAAAGAATAGGGTGATCGAAATTTATAACTGTACGTCTGGGCAAAGTGGGCGGAGAACGTTTGGAAAAGTCTATTTGACTGTCGGCAAATTTGTATGACAGCTTCGACTTTAATTGTATACCAATTTGAAACTAATTTAGATTAAATTTTCAATTCAAATTTAACTAAATTATCATTATAATAATATAGATTCATGACCTGAGTTAGGTCTGACATTACTTATAATGCCCGGGCAATTTGTGAAATGGGCAATTCCTTGTCAAATCATGAATTTGGTTTTGCGAGTTTTTGGCGCTAATAATGATTTTTTAGCTGTACTTTTTTTTATACAAATGCGTTATAATACAACTTTTCATTGATAAATAGATCTTTACAAACATTATTTAAACCATTTATTATTGTTCTTTGCAATTTTTTCTTATTATAAAGTTATAAAGTCGCGGTTTCTCCCGAATTATTTCACCTATTATCAACTGTTCAGTTTGTGCGGACCAATGATAAATTAAACAAGCATAATTGTTTCAACAAATTACTATTTTTTGTAACTATATTTTTTTAATGATAGTAAGTTGCGGTTTTTGGACTATAAGTTGAAAATTCCAGAAAAAAAATTGGATATGTTAAATTGCACCCATTATTACCTCACACTTATTAAAAAGTGAAAAAAAAAGGTTGAATATTTCAGAAAAAAGAGAAATTTCTAGCATCATTCAAGGTAATATTATTAAAAATAATACTATATTTTTCAAACAAATATTTTTGTCAACATGGATGAATTATCTCCTCCCTCTAATTGGAAAGTTGAAAATAAGTGTTAGAAATACGATGCTGCGTCTTTACAAACACATCTATCGATGAGCAGGTTCTCCCGACCTCCTGCTACGCCTTTCTTTGAGCTGCGTTGTTCATACATCTCTCGTTGTACAGGTCCAATTGTCCGAACAATCCTATCATTTGGGAAAGCTGTAAAGATCTTATACAGTGTGTTCAGACAAGTTATTGGCCTGTTATTCTTAGTGTCAGCCAAGTTGCCCGTCTTCGGCAGGAGCACTGTGCGCCCTTCCCCCTACCACTCCGGAATAGACTCTTACGACTTTAGATATAAGGTGAAAATTCGGGCCAGATGCTGGTGGGTTGACCCGGAGCGGAATAGTTCTTCATGCCTCTTAATACGTTTTTCACCTCGTCGGTAGTGATAGGTGGGCATTTCTCCTCAGCTGTTATGAGGGCATTGCACAGCTCCTTGAAGCTATTTATGTTCTTTGAGTCTTCTTGAAGTAGATGTTGGACCTCGTAGACTTCTCTCCAAAATTCTTCGAACTCCTCTGGTTTGGGCGGATGGTCGACAGTAACTGGAGGGTCTTGGAAGAGTCGAGATGGGTCAGACAAAAACTGTTGATATTCTCTGGCCCACCTCTCCCTCCGCTCTAGACTTCTCCTAGCGTTAGATAGTACTCGTATTCTGTCAACAATCTGCTGCCTGATGGTCAGTAGCTTTGAATTGTTGATTGTCTGATGATGCATCCGCAATTCGCGCGCGAACTGTCGAACCTTGGTAGTGAAAGTCCTGCCAGATGTAATGTAGTGAATCACACTCTGAATGTGGGAAGCGTACAGTCTTGCTAAGCCTATCTTTGTGCTGAGTTGATGTATTTGTCTTTTGGTCTTATGATCAAACGTTGGTTTTGTTTTACGGTTTGCATCTGCCAAAGTTCTCACTGCATTGTACACACCACAATTGATAGTCCAGAGGTCGGATTCTTCGGAAGAATCTCCACGAAGCTCTTCATCCAGTTCAGTCAGATCTTTGGGCTTGGGAGAAACCTGAATGTTGATGTTTCTCCGAGTCCTGAAGCATCGTTCTTCGTCTATTGGACGTCTGTTCGCGATTGGTCTCAGTGTCACCTCTCTTTCTCTGTTGCCGGCTTGTTCTGGCTGCGGTAGAGTAGGCGCTCCGCTTACATAGCCCCTTTTCCGGAGTTGTTCGGCATGGTTTCGCAAACGTTGACGCGAAAAGTGCGAGAGCTCTGGGTGTTCATCATTGTTGTTCCCACGAGCAGCTAGGGAAAGGGTTCGTCCAGCCTTGTAGAGCCCCGCGTGCAAGGATAAGGCTTGTACTCTTAAAGGTCGCCCGGAATCTCAGGTCACCGTTTGAGACACCTCACCAAGGTGTCATTCAGCTTTCGGCACAGCTGTAATGCCTTTGCTTACAAGTTATTCCTTCGGGACCATCCCTGGACAATTGTCCGCGACAAGCAGAAGCCCTTGGTACAGGGACCCTCCATCGGCAACCCGAGGACGCGTTCGGTAGCTTTTTCATAGACCTTTTGGTTCGATTCCCAAGGAGCCAAAACTGAAACCGAAATCGATATATATATATAATTAAAAACAAAGTTAAACAACCACCGCAGGGTACCACTAAGAGCAACTGCCATCTTGAAAAAATGTCAATGGCCCCCAGTAGAACCGCGGTAAAATACACCTATGGCCACGTCTCACATCCGTGAGATGGGTGGTCACAGGGCACGACGAAATCACAACGACAGGCCGGCGAAACCCTCGTGTGTCTTGAGGACACGAAGCGACCCAAGGATGACAGCTTTCTGCATCCATCTCGCAAGAGCCTTGGCATATTTTTGGCACGCGGGTATGGCTTTAAGGTTACGAACCAGCGATAATTTCACACCTCCGAGAGCACCTATCACAAGAACAATCACTCGTACCGAATATTTTGGGTACAGTCGAAGCAGCTCTCTTTTAAGGTCTTGATATCTCTCCTCTTTTTCTTTCTCCTTTGCAGTGATGTTGTATTCGGATGGAGCCGAGAATTCGATCACGAATATAGTTCGTTTCTCGAAGTCTTGGAGAACAATGTCAGGCCTCGAGTGCGCAACGGAGACTGCTGCCCGAAAATCGTAGTTCCAGAAAATCTGGCACTTCTCGTTTCGGACAATTGACTCTATATCCCTTGGAGCGTTCGGCAGGGCAGGGTCGCGACCAACACCGTAAGAGCGACAAAGGTGGTAATAAAGTACTCTTAGGGCCGCATTATGTCTATAGATATACGTTGTTCCTGCGTGGGTCGGACACCCCGATAGTATATGTTCTAGGTACTCAGCGTGTGCATGACACGCTCTGCACCTATCACTGGGAACTTCTTGACATAAAATGCGGGCGCGGTATGCTAAGGTGGAGATTACACCGTCCTGGCATGCGAAAATAAAGCCCTCTGTACCTGAATTGAGCCCTGATGATTTGAGGAAAGCAAAAGTTTGCTCCTTCGACAAGGACTGTTTTTCTACATTTCTGTGAAAGTTTCCGTGCATTTGCTTGTCGAGTAGCTCTTGGTGAAATTTTCCAACCTCTGCTTTCTTTACTTCGGCTTTTAGACGTGAAGCATCTAGATGGAGTAATGCACTTTCCTCACTTCTGATGTTAAAATTCAGGCCAAGGGTCTCGGCAGCTTGCTCCGCGGCTTTGTAAAGGAACGCCCCTTCGCCAATCATCTCGTGGTTTCTGACCATCTTTAGGAGAGGATCTCTGCCATTCGCAACGATGTAAGCTGTACTCAAAACAATTCGGTTATGAAGACACTGGAGATTCAGAAGTCCGCGTCCGCCTTGCTGGCGTGAAATGTATAATCGCGGAACTGACGAATTGATATGCAAGCTTTTATGCATATGCATGATCTTACGCGTGGTGACATCAAGGGCCTTAAGCTCGTTCTTCGTCCATTGAACCACCCCAAATGAGTAGAGTAGAACCGGGACGGCAAGCATGTTAGTCGCAGATACCTTGTTCAACGCCGACAGATTGGAAGACCAAATCTGTCGAAGAAGATGCTTGTATCTGCTTCGGAGAGACTCCTTCACTGATGTTACGTCCTGAATGCGGCTTTGAGGCACGCCCAGGTATGTATAGGTCTCTCCAGTGTTAAGATGTCTAATAACACTTATATCCACAAGCTCAGGGTCCTTGGGAACGCCAGTAATCTTTCCTTTCTTCAAATGAATTTTGGCACACTTGTCCAAACCAAAGTCCATCCCAATCTCTCCTGTGTAGTTCTTGACGATATTTAAAGCAGTTTGAAGTCTGCTTTTACCAGCGGCATAGATCTTCAGGTCATCCATATAGAATACATGAGTGACCTTATGCTCACGCTGATTAGTGTCGCCACAGAGGTATCCAGGAGAATTTCGTAGTGCAAGAGATAGAGGCAAAAGTGTGATGCAAAAAAGCAAAGGGCTCATACTATCCCCTTGAAAGACGCCCCTCTGGAAGGTGACGTTGTTCGTCGTCAGACGATAATTCCTAGATGAGATGGTAAATCTAGTTTTCCAAAGAGGCATCAATCTCTCTATGCATCTCACTATGTGTGGATGTACCTTCAAGCTTTCCAACAGACAGATGATAAGTCTATGAGAGGTTGAATCAAAAGCTTTCCGGTAGTCAATCCAGGCCATTGACAGGACGCGCTGATGGACTGTAGCGTCTTTACAGACACACCTGTCAATCAGCAGGTTCTCTCGACAGCCTGCTACACCTTTTTTCGAGCCACGTTGTTCGTACATCTCTCGCCATACAGGCTCAATTCGTCGAACAATCCTGTTGTTTAGGATAGCTGTAAAAATCTTATACAGTGTGTTCAAACAAGTTATTGGCCTGTAATTCTCTGGTTTGGACAAGTCGCCCTTTTTCGGTAGGAGTATAGTGCGTCCTAACACTAGCCACTGCGGAATGGGCATCTCCGACTTTAAATATGAGGTGAATATGCGGGCCAAATGTTGGTGTGTAGAAGTAAACTTCTTCCACCAAAAGTTCTTGATACAATCTGGTCCAGCACCGGAAAAGTTCTTCGTGCCTCTAAGTGCTTTTTTCACCTCTTCGGCAGTGA
>CAKNXH010063394.1:179851-212295 GCA_932178445.1 Andricus quercusramuli
AAATGTAATAATATTGTAGGTCAATCGATTCGTCTCGAACCAAGGAATCTTTTATATCCTTGCATCAACTTTGAATTATCTTTAAGAAAAAAGTTTTACTATAAGAAACAGTATTTTCAAATATTATGCATTACTATAGCTTCCTTACTCTCCAATAAAGTGTATTATTATTATAGGTCAATCGATTCGACTCAAACCAACACATCTTTTCTGTTTTTGCATCAACTTTGAATTATGTTAATGAATAAAGTTTTACTATAAAACACCGATTTTTAAAATATATAAATTAACATAACTTCCCTACTCTTTGATAAAATGTATTGATATTATAGGTCACTCGATTCGTCTCGAACAAAGGAATCATTTATTTCCGTGCATCAACTTTGAATTATGTTGAAGAAAAAAGTTTTACTATAAAAAACCATATTTTCAAATATTATGCATTGCCATGGCTTCCTTACTCTTCAATAGAATCTATTAATATTATAGGTCAATTGATTCGACTTGAAGCAACAGATATTTTCTGTTCTTGTATCAACTTTGAATTATGCTAATGAAAAAAGTTTTACTGTAAAAAAGTGTTTTTTAAATTATTATTGAGTGTTAAAAAAAAGCAATAAATATTTTTAGAAATCCTTCGGTCAGTTTCAAGGTATTCGTAAGAAAAATAAGCTCCCCAAATTTTATCAATTTATCTGCAACCGTTTTCTATTCATCGTGTTCACAAAAAAGTGTAACATTCACACACATCCGGACAATTGCTTAGAACATTGAATTAGACATTTTCAAATTGAGGAAGGTTCAATTAAATGAATATAAAAATGTTGGAAAATGTCATTATTACAAAGCTTCCTCCATGAGGAAGCAATGAAAAAAGACGAAAATGAATATTTCAAGCCAAACAACGCACAATATAAAAAATGTAAAAAAAAGAAAAGCTTTGCTTTTTGAAGGCCCTACAAGATGAGGGATCGTTAACATATTACGTAACATTAAAAAGGGGGGAAGGGAGATCATGTTTCGTTACGGTCTGTCACGTGTGGGGGGGGGGGGGATTTTTGGCCCGATTACGTAACATTGTTGATTGCATGTCCTATTTGAAAAATCGATGTCAGTAAATATTTTGAAAATATCGAACACATTGTGGTCGAAAACGAAAAAATTGTATTTCTACATAACTGTTTAGTATTGGGAAATAGTTCTGTTCTTAACATATTGCTACCTCACTATAATTTGTAGACTTTTCTACATTTTCAAAGAGATAAGAGAAATTGAATTGTGGAAAAAAATCATTCCGAAGAAGTCGAAAAAAATTTAGAAACTTTTTAATAATTCTGAAAGATTTGAGAAGATTAATTTTTTTAAAGATTTCTGGGAAATTTTTAAATGGTTTAGGTTTTATTCTAAAGGAATAATTTTCAGTTTCGAAGATTTCGGAATGTGTGGAAAAAGAATATGGAAGACTTCCAGACAATTTTTATTTTTCAGGATTTAAATTTAAACTATATTTTTAGGTATACTGAATTTGGCAGGGTGTCACGAGAATTAAAAAAATGTTCTTAAGATTCATGAGAAGATTTCGAATGATTTTTTTAAATAAATTCTAAGAAAAAGTTGAAAAAGATTGAAAAATATTTTTAATTATTTCCTAAAATTTTTTAAAAGAGTGTACAAGCTTTTAAAGCAAAAGTTTGCAATTTTTCCATTTGAGATCCTTTTAGAACAAATCTGAGTAAGTTAAGGAGATATTTAGAAGTTTTTAAACAATTCAAAAAGAATAAAAACTTATAAAGATATTTTAAAAATTATCTAATGTTTCGAGAAAATGAAATAAAATCATTAGGTTTCGAAGAAAAATTAAAATGATTTTTTATTTTGAAAAATTAATTTGAAGAGAATAGTTACGAAGATTTCAAAACATGTTGAAAGATTTATGAAATTTTCAAAGAAGAATCTGAAAGATTTTAAGGTGATATTTCGAATTTTGCAGAATTTGAAACAAATTGAGAAAAAATTTGAATAATTTTAAAGGATTAGAAGGGTTAGAAATTCTGGAAATATAAAAAAAAGAATTCTCTTAAGATTCTTGGGGAAATTTTTTATGATTTTTTATTTTGAAAAATAAATATTTAAAAAAATTGATAAACATTTCAAACGATATCCTAAAATTTCGAAAAATAGTGTAGAATATTTTAAAGCAAAATACTTCATTTGGTAAGATTAAACAAGAAAAATAATCGATTGAAATCAAGAAATATTTATAAGATTTGAAGAGATTCAACAAGAATTTTCAACTTCAGAAGATTTTACAAAATGTACATTTTTAAAGATTTCAAAAAAAACGTTAGAAGCTCTAAAAGAATTTCGTAAGTTTTCGAGAGAATAAACAAATTTTCTTAAAATTAATAAAAAATTTGGAATATTTTAGGGCAACTTCTTACAGTTTTAATAATTTTTCAACATTTTAAGAAAAATTCAAGTCAGTTAAAAATATTTTATAACTCAGAAGCATTTCCGAAAATTTATCCAATAGTTGTTGATTTCTTCCAAACTTTCAAAAGTCCTAAATATCTTTTAAAAAAACTGGAATTCTTCCTAATATTTTTTAAGATCCTGTAAAATGAAAAAATGTCTTTAATATCTTCTAGATTCGTTTTGGACACATAGGAAAAATTCAAAAATTTTCCTTAATTTTCTAAAGAATCTTGTGAAAATCATATTTATATGAATTTAGAAACAAACTGATAATACTTCTTTTCTTGTCAATAATTCCAATATTTTTATGACTAAGAAAATAGATTTGAAAAGCATTCAGTGTTACATCAAAGTATTGTTTTATTTATTTCTCGATAATACTTTATCCTTGAAAGCCTTTTTTTATTTAAAAAACGTCTATTATATTTTTTAACAAAATATAAAGAACTTTACGTAACGGCGAAAAGTGGGGGGGGGGGGAGGTCTGAAGGAAATGTTACGCTGTTACATGGGGGAAGGACGGTTAAAACACGTCCAAAATAACGTTACGTAATATGTGAACGCTCCCTTATCATAACAACTTTTTTAATTATCATGAGAGATCAAACATTCAAATTTAGACGGCATGAAAAATAATGAAAAATAAAAAATTCCATTTCGCAGTCAAACTATGCAAGCTACGAAAAAAATAAATATACAAAAGTTGTTTACCCAAAAATAGCTACAAATTTTTTATGCTTAATTTTTTGATAGGATGCGTAGTTTTTGTTTCAATCGTGAAAAATAACATTAACAATAAAAAATTCTCTTTTTGGAAAAATCACACAAGCTACAATAACATTTTATTTAACAAAATTTTTCGCCTAAAGTATATTCACAAATTTTCTTAGAACCACTTTGTACTAGGATGCGTATTTTTGGTTCAAATCGTGAAAAATAACACTGAAAACAAGCTAATTAAATTGATTGAAAAATGACGCAGTTTGCAGTACAATGTTCAAGAAGAAAATTGTCTTTTTTTTAAATCATTTAATTTTCAGAATGAATTTTCAGGGTAGCTAAGGATCAAATTTGATGCAAAATAAAGAACAAATATTGAATTAATCCTGATGAATAAAATGTGTACTTTATTTTGCAATATCTGAATAATCACTCCCAGGCCGAGGTGCAGAAATAAATGCAATATGTATTTGATATAATAGTGTTAAACATAATGTAGAAAATTTTGCATTTTGGACAAAATCGAGTGCGAAGCACGGGGTGATTGATGAGAATATGTTCGCTAAAGCCGAAGGAACTTCAACAAAAAAGACAATTCACAATCACCAAATTAAAGTTGTTGATGCTAGGACGTTTAGATTTAAAAGGTGTGTACACAAATGTGGGGAAGTGCAAAGACTTCGCGCGTAGCGCGAGGTAAATACACTATCGAGCTCGAAGCGCGAGAATGAACAGACGCTCCCCGTAGCGTAGGCGCGCTCAAACTGCAAGTAATTTCGCGTTGACATTACCAAAAAAGTTGTTATAACATAGGTCAAGCAAACCATTTTTCATGACATTGATGTTACTTTCTTTTGTCTCCCCTACAACGAATTCCATCGTAATTCTTACACTAAACTTGTAAGATTTTCTAATTTCTGAGATGTTGCAAAGTCGAATAAATAAATTATATTATAGTTTCTTTTTTCTCCAGATGATCTTATATCAATATTTTGAAATATTAGTGTTATATTGAGCTGTGTAAAAATCCCCGGTAAAATATAATAAACACTACAACATCACAAACAAGTTGCAAGATTGTGATATATTCAACTTTGCATACAACAGATCCTTAGCTCAGTGGGTAAGAACACGAGACCGACAATCTGAAAACCTGGCTTCGAATCCCAGCGGAGCTAGAGATAAATGTTTTTGCATCTTGAAAAAAAACAAAATTTTAAAATATTGATATTGATTTTTTTCATAAATCAGTACTAGAAGGCCATGGAAGATTCGTCAATAGATACTGGCGTTTCCAGAAAGTTTTCAGTATATAAACAAGGTGAACGATATTTTTAAAATTCACAAATTAGTACAGCTATATCGTGTAAAGTTCAGCAGTGGATAAATTGATTAATGTAAAAGTTTCATAATCGTAGCTCTATTCATTTTCGAATTATTATCGAAGAAAAAGAAGTTATACAATTTATTTAAGTGAATAAATGTATTTTAGGTGAAACAAAATCGGTTTCTTCAATCAACCAAGTTCTTTGCCGATTCGCTTTGTTAATTTCACAACATATTTTGTCGATAAATTCAAATATTTTTGTTGATGCAGCGAATTATTTGTATTGGGTAAGCAAACAACATTTTTAGCGAAATTTTACAAACCACCAAATTCATTTGTTCAAACTAATATTTTTATCTATATAATGACCTTATTCTATGGTTGAACATAAATTTTGTCTATTGAATTATTCAGAATATTCGAAAAACTTTGAGCATCTTTGAAATACAAGTATGTAGGTAGTAGGTACGGGCAGTTGAGATTATCAAAATCTGTTTAAAAAGTGTGAAATAATTACGCGTTCCCCTGCTAAAAAAATATTTTGCAAGAACCAAAAAATGAACGTATTATATCATATTTTTTATTTTATTTTTTACTCTGTTCAAGATTATAACTAATGTATGCCATGGGTCTTGTAGACACTATATTTGATCTTCAGCGTATTACAAATCATCTGGCGAACAATCAAGACGCTTTAAAAAGAATTAACGTATGTACATAGATTCTGGACGTGGAGTCCAGACACGCATGCCGTCATTTGTGTAATTTCATTATCTGCTCGATTCTTCTCTCGCCAGCAATTTCTGAATGTTAATTTTCAATGAGGTCGAATAAAATTTACCATATATTTTAAATCGTGAAAATTTAACAAAATATTGAAAATGAGGACGACATTCTAATACTTTATTGTCATCTTAAGTCCATCCAGAAAGGTCTAAGAAATAATTTTTTTTTTAATTTAAAATTTCGGTCAGAACAATTGTTTAAATACCAAATATTTCTATATTTTTCAATCAAACATGTACAGAATGCTTAAAACTTCAAAAACTCTATCTTTGAGGGTGAGCGAAACCATACCTCTAACATATTTTCATTAATCATTCTTCAATGGTTACAGGAATCATAAGTTTTAATATTTTTTGTTTGAAATTGTAATTGATTTCACAAAACTTATCTTCATTTTCAGGAACAAACTAGGCGATCTCAGCTGGAAGAGAGTGAAGAAAAAAGGTTTTATAATTATGTTTTCCAAAAGAAAGTAGTCAAAGATTATTCAGTTAGGCCTATAGATTTTTTAATTTAATTATAAATGAAAAAAATGTGTTTCTTGTGATAGATTGAAGAAATTAGTTTAAACCAACAAAATAGTATCGTCTGAATGCAAATAAACATATATTTTATTTCTGTATATTGAACCCGTGGTAGGCACACTCCTTTCACTCACTTTCTATAGGCACACTGTTGAGAATCGGGATTTTCCGTTCGAAACTCGTTATCTTCTTGAAAATTATAGATAATTTGAAAAGCAGACAAAATAGAAGAAATGAAAGATGGACATGATGGAACTTTTTTTATTCATACATTTACAATAACTAAAGGTACAAAAAACATATTTTGCAGTCTACAGTAGTCCCATCTGCACCTTCCTCTTCATCATTTGACTCCTTGTCAATTCTTTAATTCTCCGAAACAGCAAATTCGTCATCACCGTCATTAGATGCACAACTACCATTTCCATCAGACAAAATCATTTACTTATATTCATAACTTCACAATAAATGTTTATAGTGTTTACAATATAAATAAGTAATTATTTATGTAAATTCTACTTACGTATACACAAAATGGAACTCTTGCACAGAGAGAACCACTTCTATAAAATATTTCCCAGAAAATAAATTACCACAGGTTATAGGCACACAAGTACGAATTCGCACAAAATCGAACTTCGTATGAGATTCTCTTGGACGAAAAGACGCAACCGGCCGGCGCGGTCGCTAGCTAGCCGACGCAGTAGAGGTCAGGCATATTTAACCCGGTATCATGGGGGTGGAAAAGTGTTACACGGACGCACAGAAAAAACTTAGGGTAAATAGTGTTGCAGGTAACTTCGTATTTTTACCTGTTCGTATTGGTAAAACACAAATATTACCCTCGATGGGCAGAAACTGTCTTTTGTTCTCATAAAAGTTGTCACCACCGTCTTGAAAATTGGAAGCCACTAGCTTTGATCTGACTAGTTAGAGCTGTCAAAAGTTCCTTACAAGCGTGGGTAAAAGCAGAAAAATACCGAGACGTCAGGGAAAGTTCACCCACATGGGGTAATTTTTGTTGCAGGTAATCTTTACTCAAGAATCAGAGTAAAGATTACTCTTAGTTTTTTCTGTGCGTAGGGGTGGGTCATATAGACCCGCTTATTAGATTTGAATTATAGCAGTACTTTATTAATAAAAAAGGTAATATGTATTCCGTTTTTTTTTTTAGTTATGCATGTAAATAAAAGAGAAATATCATATAATATTATGTTTTAATCATATTAATAATGACCGTTCGAGGTCATTCCGAGCCGTTGCTATCAAGCATGGACAAGAGGGGTCGCAGTGGCGGGGGGTAGAAGCACTTCTCCGACAATTTGGGAAGGGTCAGTGTACATTGTAAAGAATCAAAATCATATTTATACAAAATGGCGCAAAATTTTTACACCAAATGCAGGGATGAGTCTCGAGACCTTTATCAACTTTGTGCACGTGTAACTCTCAGTGCGGTCGCCACTACGAGACTAATGTGTTACCTGCAACGCTCAGAACGACTCAGCAGCTCTAGCTACTGAGAAGAACGGCAACGTCGCACCCATAGTAACCGAACTTTACGCAAAATAAAATGTGCCGGGTCTCACAGACCCAACCCCCATGACGCCGGGTTAACGAAGTGGGGAGGAGACCTTGAATATATTTCCTTTTGAATTCTACAACATTGAAGTATTCTTTGGTGCGAATTCGCACCAGTGCACGGAGAAAATTTGTGTGTTAAATTTTGCATAACTTAGTTCGGTAAACGGAGGACATTACGGCATTATATTAAAATTTCACTTTCAGTCATGTAAAATGAAATAGGGTAATATTTGATGTGAAAATATGAATTATTAATATAAATTCATTAAAATTTAATTCGCGATTCAGTAAGAAATACTACAACAAGATATCAGAGATTACCCACCAGTTAGGTAAAATGAGTCGAACTGTTAGGTACAGTTTCAATCATAGAAAACAAAGTCTACCTCTCTAAATATGTGAATTCTACATCCCAGTCATGTAAAATTTCGTGCGCCAGCAAAAAAAAACATTCTTGCTACAAACTGATTCTGTGGAAGGTTATCCACTACTAACAAACACATGCTTACACATATCGTACAATTCATAAGTATATTGTTGGTACATATACACAATTTAACTTAAACAATCACATTAAATTACGATACATTACATACGATATAGTCGCACGCTTTTAACGACATTAACACTATTAAAAATCGAAAACGCTGTGACGGGTTTCGAACCACCTAAGCTACGTTTAACGCATTGTATCCCTAACAACTAAACCTCACGGCTAACCTAACAGTTAGAATATCGGGAAAAAAATCTCGGCTATAAAGTTAAAGTACAAGTACGTCAGGGCCGTCCAAAAAAATATCTGATTCCCGTTTCATAGAAATTTGTTATTGTAACATTCTATCAATTAGCGGGCTTAGAAATTTGTCAGAAGTAAATAAAAATATTAAATAATTTTTTATTTTAAATTTTCTAGCCTTGAAAATTTAAATTATTTGATTTTCAATACTTCAAACTTTTGCATCGTCTCCGTTTTAAAAATAATAGAACATTATGAGTGCTAAGCGCGCACTAATGACCCTTTCTTTAGAAGAAGAACTCGGTTCATTTTCCAACATTTTTTTATAGATTTTACAGAAAATCTTATATTATTTGAGAACGTTGTATATGATTTACAGAAGTTTCCGTATAATAGCTAGGAAATTCCTCCAGTGAATTCAATATGAACAACTCGATTTTGTTTTAAAATTTTTCTATAGGCATTTGATCTTTTTGAAGAGAATTTATTTGTTTTCTTGAAAATTTAAATACTTCTATGGAAATTAAAGTTATTTGCTCAAAAACTTATTTCTCTCTCTGAAAATTTAACTAATATATTTTTTGTTGAAAATTTAGCTTTTTCACTTAAAGATTTATCTATTTTGTTGAAAGTTTGTCTGTTTTTGCATAGAATAACCTTTTTAGTTAAAATACATGTATTTTATTTAATTTCTTTGATTAAAAAATAGATTTTCTTATTGAAAATTAATTTTTTTAAACTGAAAATTTAACTCAATTTCTTATCGAGATTCTTTTACATTCAAATTTAATCTTTTCGGTAAAAAATTCAGTTGTTCAGTTGAAAATTCATTTTATTTGCTTAAAAACTTATTTCTCTAACTAAAAATTAAATTATTCTACACTTTGTTAAAAATTTATGTTTTTTAGTTGAAAATTCATCCATTTAGTTGACACTTTTTTTCTGGAAATTTTCAACCTTTTTGGTTGAAGAGGCAACTATTGGATTAAAAATTCCATTAAAAATGAAAAATGTTGATGGAAAATTCAATTATTTTTTATATTGAAAATTAACTTTTTTAGATAAAAATTCATTTTTCCAACTAAAAATTCAAATATTCGATTTTTTTCTTATAGCCATTACATCTTTTCGGTTGAAAATTTAACTGTTCTGTCGAAAATTCATTTTATTTGTTCACAAACTTATTTCTTTCTCTGAAAATTAAACTATTCTATTCTTTGTTTAAAATTTCTTCTTTAGTTGAAAATTTGTCTTTTTTTCATCGAAGATTCATCTTTTTGGTTGGAAATTTACCTAATTGGTGAAATGTTGTTTTTTTTTATTGTTTTTGCTTGAAGATGCATTATTCTGGTTGAAAGTTTATTTCTTCTGTTGAAAATTGAACAAATTTTATCGAAAATATGCTTTTTTGTTGTGGTAAAAAATAATTTTTACAGCGAAAAAGGTAGCTACTTCATTTTTGCTAGAAAATTGATCTTTTCAAGTTGAAAATTAACTTATTTTGTTCGAAAATTTTTCTCTTTTATGAGAAATTCAATTATTTAGGTAGTAAATTCATATTTTTTTCGTTAGAAATTCAACCTTGTTTTTAAACATTAGTCTTCGGAGATCTCCCGCCTCGAAGTTCGAAGTCAGTTGTCCAGTGCCGTCCGATGTTTTTTTATCACCCGCATCCTTATACGTCAATTTTTAAATACATTCTACTTTGATTAAGTGACTTAATGAGTATTATCTACTGAGATAAAAGGATAGTATATATATTTGAATATTTTCTCAAATTCTACAGTATAAACCGAAACTTAAAAATGTTAAAGTGTCTACGGGGGACTTGGCTTTAAACTTCAGCCCTGAGAAAGTTGACGTCCCTAGCGAGTCTCATTTTACCTTACTATTGTGTAATTCCTCTCATAATGGAAGTGAAAATCTCTTTAAAAATTCTGCAATCTATCCTTTCTTTTAAGTGAATCGTTAATATCACACAAAAGTAAACTTTATATCACTCATTTGATGAAAATTGACAATACTTCGCGTTATTTTATAATATACTGGTATTAAAATAATACAACCCTTATATCAATTATTACATATCAGAATTTTCACTTTCGGACTTGAGATTTTACATAACTCTTTTGTATTATTTATAGTTCTGTTTTGTATTAAATCCTAAAATAATTGTAAACTTTATCTAAATGCAGTAATGTCCTTCATTTACCTAACTAATTGGGTAAATTCTAATGAACAAATTTTCTCCGTGTGTGCCTACCACGGATTAATCATTCGAAAAATGTAAATCCAACGGTTATCATGATCAATAATAGAGTGGAATCATAAAATAATAAAAATTTTCTCTTCCCTAGAAAAAAAGTACTCAAATAATTGCCAATAAGTATATAATTAAGAGCAAATAAAAATACAAAATATTAAAAAGACAAAATGATAAATGTTGTTGACATGAAATTTTACACAGTTTTTTGTGAATTTTGCAGTTCATATTTTTATAAATTTGAATATTGAAAAACACAATTGGATTTACGTAAGAGTTCAAAAAATTAGACACAGTGAAAGTTAGTCCAGCTTTTTTCATTGTATAAGATAGCGAATGCCCCGTTTGATATACCTCACCCACATTTCGACACACCCGTTTGGTCCATATTGCAGTGTAACACTAGGGTGGCCTAAATTTTTTTTTCAATTTTCATGCATATCGCCTGGAAATTTGTTCAAATCCACGCAAAAATATATCAATTTTTTTTATTTCGGTTTTGTACATTTAATTCAGAATCGTCAGTATTAGCTCAATCAAGTGGATCTTAACATTTCTCTTAAAAATTAGCTATAGAATACGAATGAAATATTACTGTTTAAATATCATCTCATTAGTCTGTTTTATAGGGTCCCAAACAAAACTCGCAAGTGAAAAAATGGGTTTTTTCGAGTTTTTGGCGCTAATTATGATTTTTTTGCGGTTTTTTAAATGAAAAATGCTTCTAATTCCTGAAATACTACTTTACACTGATAATCAGATGTTCAAATTAATGCTTTAAACAATTTATTATTGTTTTTAGTAATTTCCTCTTAAAATATTAGAACGTCGCGGTTTTTTCAGAAAATTTTCCACTTATTTTCTCATTTTCATTCAGAGTAAGGTGATAAATAATGTTAACGAACTGATTTTCCACTTTTTGTCCAATTTCCAATTAGAGTAAGTTAAATAATCAATAAAAGTTAACAAAATTAATTGCTAAGACAATTCATTGTTTTTTTTAGTAATATTAAATTTCAATAATGCTAGAAAGTTGCGGTTTTGTATGAAATTGTTAATTATGTGTCTACTTTTTACATGGAGTGAATTAATAATTGAATCAAATTATACTTGCAGTTCGTTCCGAAATTTTTAAATTTTTACACACTTTTTGCTTAGTAAAGTAATAAGTAATGCTTACTAATAAGTAATACTAATAAGTAATACTTAAGTAATACTATCTTTTTTCAGAGTAATGCTAGAATGTTTCTTTTTTCTGAAATCTTTAGTTTTGCTTTGACTTTTCAGTCCTTATTAAAAGAAAAATGATAAACAAAACAGCTATCTTACACAAGAGGCAAAAACAAAGAATGGAATAATTAGGAGTAGAATGGAGGACTAGGTTTGTAAATGACTTGTAAAAGTTTTCTATGGAATGACAACAGGAAGTTCATTGCAAAGCGTGAAAGAAAAATATGGAATTGCACATATTTTAATATCAGACCCCCCTCCTTCCCTGGAGGAAAGAAGAGGGGGGGGGGGGTACATAAGAACTTAAGTGAGTTTCACATTCGTCAAAAACTTCTTTTTTTACGGTCTTCTTCTTGTCAAATTACTCTTTTTAGCTGAAAATATAACTTTTGGGTTGATAATTCATTTTTTGGTTGAAAATGTAACTATTTTGTTAAAAATTAATGTTTTATGATTAAAAAATAATGTTTCAACTGCAACTCTAACTATTCAATTTTGGGTATTGAAATTTCATCTTTTGTAGTTGAAAATTCATGAAATTTGTTGAAAATTCTTCTTTTTTGGTAGAAAATTAATCTTTATGATTGAAAAGTCATCTTTTTGATCGAAAATTTAAATATTTGATTTACAATTCATTTTCTGTATTAAAGATTCATTATTAATATCATTACAGTTGAAAATTAATTTTATTGGTTAAAAAATTTATTATTCTGTGAAAAACTCGGTCCTTTATAGTAGAATATTAGGTTTTCTGGTTAAAAATTCATCTTTTTGGTTTGACAACTTGATTTCTTTGGTTAAAAATTTAATCTATTTTGTTTAATTCTCCTTTTCAGTTAAGAATTAATTATTTTTTTTAACAGAAAATATAACGCATTACATTTTTGGTTGTAAATTTATCTTTCGCAGTTAGAAATTCATGTATTTTGTGGAGAATTCGTCTTTTTTGGTAAAATATTAAGTTTCTAGGTAAAAATTCATCTTTTTGGTAGACAACTAATTTCTTCGATTGAAAATAATTTTGTTGTTGTTAAAAAATCATTTTTCAAACTGAAAATATGATTGTTCTATTTTTGGTTGAAAATGTATCTTTTTTAGTTAAGAATTCGTCCTTTTTGGTTGAGACCTAATCGACTTAGTTCTTTGGTTGAAACTTTCACCTGAAAAAAGAACTTGTATCGGTCAGCGAAAATGAAAAATTAGTCAGGGAAAACTCAAGGAATTCCAAAATTGATATTATGTAGCAATCCTTTTAAAAAAAAACGTGCCTTGAGTTAAATTGTATTGGTATGGAAGAAATTAGAGGCTGAAAGGGTGAAAAGTGGGATAATGTCATGCTTTTCCGATCACGCCATCTGGTCACCCTATATATTATGTCAATTGTAGGAGAACTATTTTGGTTAACCAGGAATTAAATATCCCATTGAACAAAAAATCCATCCAAAGTAATTATATGTATTAAATTTGCTCTAATATTGTTTAATGTTGATGATTGCTTCAATTTTGGAACATCTGATGAAGCATTTATACTTTCATTATTAGACAATGAAAATGCAGGGATATTTTATTTAAACGGTTAAATTTCACGAATAGTTTATAATATTACCGAATTGGAAAATTCCCGAATAATGAAGTTCCCGAAAGTTTTTGATATTACCAAATTGGAAAATTCCTGAATAATAAAATTCCGCCTCGCGCTTCGCGCTTGTCTACGACTTGTATTGCAAACGCACACGCGGCGTATAATGACCGACTTAAGTTCCTTGGCGCACAATGTACTATTGTTTCTTTGAAAAATGGCAACGTTTCGGACTCAATATGGTCCCTTTTCAAGCCTATTGAAACCTGTTGAAACATTATTTATTATAGTCAAAATTTTTTACATAAAATTATAAACAAAAACAAGAAATAAATCTTTGCTGATAAAAAATGAGAAAAGTGTGAACATTTTTTGTTTGTTCATAAGTTTGGTTGGAAAAGATAAATATTAAAAGTAGCATGAAGTCACTATTGATAAGTAATAAATAAGAACAATGGTTATTAACAACGACAAGTGTAGACAATAAAATTTGATAATGAATAGGGAAATGATATAAAAAATATAGATAAATAGTATATAATAAGTTTTACCTCAGAACAGTAGTTTGGAAGACGGATAAGAGAAGACTAGATTTTCCACGTTTACAGAATTTGGTCGAAAAAGGAAAAATGTGAGAATGTTCAAAACAACAGCAATGTTTATCATTGTGTATTTAAATATACAAAATGATTGATGAAATCACAAATTTTTTTGGATTTTGATGTTGGCTATGTCAACAATAAAATACCTGTATAATAGAGAAAATAGAAAGAACTTTAAAAATATATATATTGCAAGAAAGCTGATGACAAAAAGTTTGTATTAAACTTAGTTTGTAAAAGTAAAAAAGAGCTTTATGGAGAGCTCCAAAAACGAAAGTAGCGGGAAACGTCATCTTTAGACGCCATGACACAACGTGTGTTCACAAAGTCATCAGTAATACGTATGAACGTAAGTGCTCTTAAAGACATCAAAATGCTGTAAATATTTGGTAGCTTAGAATTTTCAAATATAAGATTAACAGAATTTTTTTCTTTTTTAATAAAATAAGATTCAATAGTTAAACGCTTGTTACGATTTTTCTCAACAGCTAAGATTTTTGGATGTTGGAAATCAAAATTATGTCCAGTTTCAATTCTGTGTCTTTCCAGAGCAGTGATATTATCATTATTATAGTTTCGGCGAGTATGTTCCTTAATTCTATAACATAAAGGTGTCTGACATAACAGCAATCACAATTTGAGCAGTTGAATTTGTAGACTACATTTCTTTTTTGAAAAATGTCCAATTTGTCTTTAGGAGACGGAAGAAGGTTTGACTTTGATTTTATTGGTCTGAAAATTACTTTTATGTTATTGTGTCGTAAAATAGTAGCAATTTCGTCAGTTATTCCCGAGATGTATGGAACTACAGTGAAGTTTTTGCAATTATTGAGTTATTTTCTACCCAGTTGATTACAAATATTATCAACTCGGATTTCAATAAAATTTTTTAATAAGATTAATAGGATAACCATTTTGAATTAAAGTTTTTTGTATTAGTTTGATGTTTTGTCGTCAAAATTTGAATGAAGATAATTTAATAGCTCTATCTATGAGTCCGAAAAACATTCCTTTCTTTTGTGACCAAGGATGTTGTGATAGGAAATATAGATATCTACCGGACCAAGTGGATTTGTGGTACCAATTGGTAAGAAGAAATTCATTATTGGTTCTAGTGGCGGATACGGATGAGACTGTTTTATACATTAATCAAAGGTGGAAACTGAAGAAAGAGAATACTATAAACTGTCGGGAACTTCATCATTCGGGAATTTTCCAATTCTGAAATATTATAAACTTAAGATAATCATTATAAATTATTTAATATTAATATTTAAAAAAATTTATAATTAAATTATTAATAATTATTATTAGCCTAATGAACTCAATAATTTGAATTTAATTGATATGAATTAAGGAGTTTGCTATCTTGGTATTTAAATGAATCGTCGGTTACTTAAGTAGGCTTACTTAAGTACTTAGTAGGCTGATACCTCTGTAATTACTGCAGTTGCTTTCATCTCCCTTAATTTTGTATATTGGTACGATAAACGCTTTTCTCCAATCGTCTGGGACTTCACCCGTCTCGATACATAAGTTTATCAATTCGCACAACCTGTGAGGTATGTACTCGCTATCGTATTTAAGCATTTCAGCGCTAATACTGTCTACACCAGCAGCCTTACCGTTTTTCAAGTTCTTAAATATGTCTCTGACCTCAGTGACACAGACTTTTTCAATTGGATTTTCTAATGCATAATGTTCTATGTCGCAGTTTTGTTGTAATATATCTTCACCTCCTAATAATTCTTCAAAAGAGTCTTTTAAAGCGTCTACTATCCCGTGTATATCATATATCATTTCACCTTTGCTGTTTCTCATGCTGGCAAACTCTGTACTTTCACTTTCCTTCAACTGTTTATATAATAGTTTCATAATTCCCTCAAAGTAGTTTTGGATTTTGCTCTCTTCTTCTGTTCTGATTTTCTCTTTACTCTCTTTGACTAGTCGTTTAACTTTCCTCTTTTTGTGTCTGTAATCATTTTTAAGTCTGTTTCTCACCTCATCGCTAAGACCTGTGATGTGCAACGTTCTTCCGTAAGCTTCTTTCTTTTCTTTTTGGGCTGCCTCAATTTCATCATTCCACCATGGATCACCAGATTTTCTTCCTATAACCGCCGTACTACATACTTCGGTCGCAGTTTTAACGATGGTATCCCGTAGCAAAGTCTTTGTGCCCTCTATATCTTTATTGTTTAATAGCCCCTTCCAAATTGTCTCATCTATACGTTCGTTTAACCTTTTTTGAAAGTCTGTTCGCACTTCCGGTTCCTGTAAATTTTCAATCTTCATTCGCGTTTGTTCTATTTTTTGTGTTCTCTTTCTTCTCCATCCCCGCCCTAAATTTATTTTGGAGACTAAGAGGTAATGATCAGTATTGCATTCGGAACCCCTCAAGACTCTTGTATCTTTAACTAGTTCTCTTAGTCTTTCATTCGCAATAACGAAGTTAATAATACTGTGGCTATTTCCTTTACGCCAGGCGTACATGTAGATCATTTTATGTCTAAGCTAAGTATTTGTAATAAATAGGCCCTTTTCTAAGCATAAGCTAATTAATTTTTCCCCGTTATAGTGTTTTCCTGTTGGATCCCCAAATTTACCTAGTACCCTTTCTGTATCTGTATCCTGACGTTGGACACCGGTCCATCCGTCACTATAAACTGGGGCGTAGCACGCTATGATAAATAATCTTTTGATTCCTACCTTCATTCTAGCCCACAATAATCTGGGAGATATAAAACCATGATCATTGAGATGCTGTCTTGCGTTTTCATTCATAATTAAACCGACCCCCTGACTACCATGTGATTCACTGTCTACTCCTGACCATATTTCAAAACCCCCTTTAGACATCCCATTTTCTATGTTTCTACTTTCGCAACCCTTTTTCTTCGTCTCAGGTACACATAGAATATCTAGTTTCTTTACGTGCATAGTTTCTCGTAGTTCTCTTACTTTAAGATCATTCACTCATCTAGCATTCCTCGGATTCGGATTCAGCGACCCCAAAAACATATAGTAAACATGGCCTGACCTCCAGACCCGAAAAAAAGATTTTTTTTCAGGTTTTTGCGGTTATATCAGAACCCTGACGTGCTGAGGTTCCTTGGACCTCGGATTCGGATTCAGCAACCCCAACAGCATATAGTAAACATGGCCTGACCTCCAGCCCCAACAAAAGATTTTTTATGAGGTTTTTTGAGGTTATGTCAGAACCCTGACGTGCTGGGGTTCTTTGGACCTCGGATTCGGATTCAGCGACCCCAAAAACATATAGTAAACCTGGTCTGGCCTTCAGGCCCGGAAAAATTTTGTACTGCAGTTTGTAACGTAATTAAGGCTCCTATAACTTTAAAAACAAGACATTTTTAAAGATTTTTTTTTCTCTTAGCACTTCTACTTGTTCACTGAATTTCTTAAAAAATGAAGTTAGACTAATCCTTATTCGTAGGGGAACGATAGACTAATTCTTATTTGTAATGGGAAGATAGTCTCTTTCTTAACGGTAACGGAAAAATAGCCTAATATTCGTAGAACCCATCGATTTGTCGCATGGTGGAGTTACTGGGAAGGGCGCGTTGTATTAGATAGGAGATGATGTGTTCCGAACTGCTGATTTTTTTTTTTTTTTTTTTTTAATAAAAACAGGAAAATCTATCCTTGATCCTTTGGCGCAAGTTAGCGTAGTTTTGGAGAAAAAAATTATTATGCAAGCAGACGATTTTCTTGAAGGTATTAAAACTGCCTTTGCCTCATACTACGTATTTGGATTACGCGTATCAAGCTGGTTTATATAATTGTAAGTCATTAGAATTTCTACAAAGGTATCTTCATTTAATATATTTAATACATCATTTATTGTATCATATGCACTAATTGTATATACATAATATTTTGATTTTTTGTTTACAGATTTATATTCGAAATAAATCCCCATAGTAGTCTCAGATGTATGTATACCATTAAGCCATTTCCCTTTCGGGGTAGACGTGACACTACCCGATTCGGGTAGTGTTTCTAGGTGGATACTTTCTTGTAGTAAATAACTACAAGTTCTAACGAGAACTGGTTTCTACAGCGTGGTATGGCAAAAAGAAGACTGAGGTCTTTTGATACTCAAGTAAAAAATTTGATGGCAACCTCAGAAGGAATTATCAAAACTCGGTAAATTGTTTTTCCTAAGTTCAAGCAGTTTTTCGGAAATGTGCTTAAAAAGTATTTTTATGCGCAAGTGCGGTTTGAAAAATTTTGCAAATAATTTGAACATTACTGCTTCACAAATTTATAACTTAAAAAAACTCTCAACAACGAATTGATAAGAAATTATGATTTTTACATTCTCATCGTAATGAGAAGGTATCGGTTCTATGTGAAAAATGACTTTCGCGGATTCCGTCAAATGTCGACATTTTGAGGCCCCCTAAGTCAGAAAAAATAGTTTTTACGTCGGTGTCTGTCTGTCGTTATCGTTGTCGCTGTAGTCTGTAAACACGATAACATTTGGAGGAATGATCCGATTGGATTGCCCCTTGGCACACTGCATGAAAGTGTGAAAAGAATGGACGAGTTTGTCAGCCAGCTATTTTGGACAAAATTTCGAAAAGTTAGAGCATTTTTTTGAATTTTTGTGACCATTTTTTTCAAAACTGGAATTTTTTATTTACGGCTCTTCATAACACATGGAAATTCGAACAATTTATCTCAATGACTTTTTCCGATAAAATTAAAATTTTCAGAGTTACAGCATTTTCAAAATCCAAAAAGAGAAAAGAAAATTAAGATTTTCAGCAAAACAATGCACGAAACGAAAAAAAAGCAAGAGAAGAAAAATGTTTCTTTCTGCACGTCCTACAAGATTATCATAACGACTTTTTGAATTTTCTTGAAAAATCGAAAATTGACATTTTTATTGCACAAAAAAATAATGAAAAATCCAAAAATTCAATTTTACGGTCTGAATATGCAGGATACGACAAATGATGAGTCAAACAAATTTGTGCACCCAAGAAAGATCTACAAATTTGTCATTGGTCACATTTTGATAGGGTGTGTAGTTTTGGTTTTATTTGTGAAAAATAACATTAACAGTGAAAAAATCTGCCCGATAAGTGGGCACGTTCTCATTAAAACATTGCTTATTTAATTTCCTTTTCACTTCGTGTGTGTTTTTTCAAATTATCTCATTGTTTTTATGTTCTCAATACTATTTCTAACCATAAAAACAACAAAATAACTATCATTAATGCTCACGGTACTTGAAAATTTATATTTTCACATTCTCATCCCGGGAAGCTATTAGATACGTGTAAGATTTGACCACGGGGGCCCCCCCCCCCGCGGTTTTCGTCAAATGTCCATTTTTCAATAATCATTTGAAAATTTATCATATATATGTTCCAAAAACGACTTAGATACTTTTTTTCTCCCGTTTTCAGGTAGTTGGAAAAAATCTTTCGAGTTGTATGATTTATTAGAAAGATACGAAAATGTACGCTGAAGTAATGGAATTTTCTTTTTCATTTGATATCAAATACAAATTTTGTCATTTTTATCTGAAGAACAGAGAACATAACATATATAGTCGTTGCGAAGCGCGACGACCAAATCTCGCGCCGCAAGCGCGCTCAAACTTTTGGGTTTCTATTATACGATGAACACAAACGAGCGTGGAGCGCGAGGTTTACATGAGTTTTAAAGCAAATATCGAGAGCGAAGCGCGAGTGTCTTGATGGGAATATGTTCCTTAAGGTAGACAGACCCTTCAGTAAATTAAGATTAGAATTTGACTTGAAAAAAAGATCTGACTGCTCTCGCTCCGCTGGGATTCAAACTCCAGGTCAACTGATTTCCGGTCAGGTGCTCTAACCCCTAAGCTACTGGCGAGATCGGAAGGAAAATCCTTTTTTCGAAATACGCTATGTAATGCAAATCATATGATTTTAATGGGAATCCGTATTATCTCCAGAGATAATAATTGTCGATCACTAGAGAAATCTTTACACGTCTGTGCAACTGGAATTCTATAATATCGATCAGACTAGATGGACTCGAAAAAAACATCTTACTCCTCTCGCTTCAGCGTACATTTCCGTATCTTTCTAATAAATCATACAATCAGAAAGATTTCTTTCAAGTATCTAAAAAGGGGCGAAAAAAAGTATCTAAGTTGTTTTTGGAACATATACAGGGTGTTTTTTTTAATTTAAGACAACGAAATATCTAAAAAACTACGCATCCTACGGAAAAAATGTCTGGAATAAAAACTTTTTATTTTCGAGGGGGAAAAAAGGTTTGTTAAAATTTACTCCACCCACACAGGAGGCAGGGGTGGGGGTAACTTTGTAATTTCAAATGGCAACCCCAATTTTTTATCACAGATTCAGATTCTCCTTTACGAAATACGTAAGTTTTATCCGGAAAATTTGTTTCGATTCGCGATAGATGGCGCTGCAATTGCGAAAAACGAAATTGTCGATACTACTTTTAGCTCTACCCAGGAATAACGACGCGGAGGTAGTAGTTGTCTATTCCCTTCGGGGTGCTTAATTTCGGTGAGTCCCCTTGCCTCTCACCATCCATCGGGGTGCTTGATTTCGGTGAGTCCCCTTGCCTCTCACCACAGGGATGCTTGATTTCGATTAATTATTTTACAATAAGTGCTCAAAATGGTGTCCTCGCACTTCGACGCACTTGTTAATCCGAGCATTGAAAGATTCCACACAACTGCGAATTGTCTCTGGTGATATTTGTGCACAAGCAGACCTGATTCGCTCGATCATGTTATCACGAGTTGTGGGCACTTCTTGATACACGCGATTCTTTAGATAACCCCACAAATAGAAATCCGGCGCCGTAAGATCTGGCGATCTGGCAGGCCAATTCACTGGACCTCCTCTACCGATCCATCGTCCATTGAATTCGCGATTGAGTACTTCCCTCGCGATTGCCGCATAATGTGCTGGACAACCGTCATGTTGAAACCACAAGTTTTGTCGCACTTCCAAGCTTAGGTCTTCCAGCAATATTGGAAGTTGATTTTCTAAAAAGTCACGATATTTTTCATCGTTCAAATTTCCATCAATAAAATACGGACCGATAAGTTGATCTCCAATTATTCCACACCAAACGTTCACGGACCATGGACGCTGATGCTCAACTTCACGCAACCAATGTGGATTTTCTACACTCCAATAATGCATGTTGTGCCGATTAACGTTACCATGGTTTGTGAAAGACGACTAGTCTGTGAAGAGTACTAGAAAAAAGAAATTCGGGTTTCCTTGTATCTGCTGAACCGCCCATTGACAAAATGTCACTCGGTTCTGAAAATCATTTCCATGAAGTTCTTGATGCAGTGAAATATGATACGGATGATAATTATTACGTTTTAATACCTTCCACACACTGGATAGAGACATTCCGGAATCGCGGCTTAGTTGTCGAGTACTAACATGAGGGTCATGAGTGACTGCAGCTAAAATTGCAATTTCATTATCAACTCTAGTAACAGTTACTTGACGCTTCTTTTTTTTCGGTTGTACACTTCCGTCAGTGATGAAGTTACGGACAACCCGGTAAAAAGAAGCGCGTGAAGGAACACTTTCTGGAAAGCGTTGAGCATAAAGCGTGAGAGCATCATTGATATTCCTGCCACTTTCTCCGTAAATGAGAATCATTTCATTCTTCTGTTGCTGAGATAGAATTTCCATTGTAAAAGTAATGAAGTAAGGTAATGAGGAAATACAACGACACCCAAACCAACTCAAACGAACGTGACCAACGACAATAACCCAAACGAAAGCAACCAACACACCCAAATCAAATGAACACAATAAACCTTCCTAATGAATAAACGTTAAGCACGGACCGACGCGGTTATCGCTCGGCCGGAATGACGTCGAGGATTGTAGACAGTGGTGACTCGATGATATGTAATGTCTACATCCAAAATCGACTGTCGTCAACCAACTGCATTCGGGGATGGTTTTCGACAGTTTTATCACTTTTACTGTCCCGTTGCCAAAAGTTCAAGCACCCCGATGGATGGCGAGAGGCAAGAGGACGCACCGAAGTTAAGCACCCCGAAGGGAATAGACAACTAATACGTCCGCGTTGTTATTCCTGGGTAGAGCTAAAAGTAGTGTCAACAATTTCATTTTTCGCGATTGCAGCGCCATCTATCGCGAATCATAACAAATTTTTCGAATAAAACTTACGTATTTCGTAAAGGAGAATCTGAATCTGTGATAAAAAATTGGGGTTGCCATTTGAAATTACAAAGTTACCCCCACCCCTGCCTCCTGCGGGGGTGGGGTGAATTTTAACAAATCGTTTTTATCCCTCGAAAATAAAAAGTTTTTATTCCAAACATTTTTTCCGTAGGATGCGTATTTTTTGAGATATTACGTTGTCTCAAGTTAAAAAAAACACCCTGTATATGATAAATTTTTAAATGATTATTGAAAAATGGACATTTGACAAAAATCGGGGGGGGGGGGCCGCGCCAAATTTTACACAAATCAAATACCTTCTCTGGATGAGAATGTAAAAATAGAATATATTGTTCGAATTTTCAAGTACCATGAACATGAATTATTATTATACCATTAAGCCATTTCCCTTTCGGGGCAGGCGTGATTCGCTCATTCGGAAAATAGTAATGTGGGGAAGGAGGTATAGATTTTTTAGATTGATCTAGAATTTTCGTGTTATTTATTTAAATAACACGTTCGTCCCGCAACACTGCTCTGACCCAGGTGGCTGATCAATCTCTCTAGTGATCACCCCAAGTGAAGAGCCTCGCAAAATTGTTATGTGTTCGGTCCCCAACTTGGGCCTATTAGTACCCAGGGTCTTTTGGTTCAGGCGGCATGCACTCTACTCACATTCTTTTTATAAACTATTTGTCGCCACACTTTTCTTTCCTGGCATACTTCTCTACCTTCCTCCACGCCCATGCATTTTTTCATGCAAGCTCTCGTGTTTCTATGGCTTTTTATGTCTCTTCGGATTAATACCTCATTCACAGATTCTAACCATTCTTTTGGCGGTCTACCTCTGGGCATTCTGCTATTTACTTCACCTTTATTCACTTGTTTGGTAAGTCGTTCATCTGTCATTCTTTCAAGATGTCCGAACCATCTTAACTGATTTCTTTGCTATACGTCGAATAGTGTCTCTCCTGTACCACATTCTTTGAGGATCGTCTCGTTTCGGACTTTGTCCATCAGTGTTATCCCGCAAATTGTGCGCTGAGGTATCATGCCAATCACGTTAATTTTACTCTAATCCTTTTCTTAACAGGTCCATGTCTCCCTACTCTATACTACAGTCAGTACAAATATACAATTATGTATCGCCATTTTAGCTTTTTTTGATATATTTTTACTTCTGACAGTCGACCCTGCTCTACCGATAACCTTCTGACCCTCGTTTATGCGCCTATCTATCTCCTCATCTATCTTCCCGTCACTAGTGAATAGGCTACCTAGATGTTTACTTATTAACTTGTTCTTATTTCTTATCACTAAGGATAATGTTGCAAATTGTTTTATCACCTTTTCCTTCAAACATTATGATTTTTTTTATTCACGTTAATTTTCGCAGTGTTAACAATGATCTCCCGTAGCATAGTCTATGCGCACTCCATATCTTTATTGCTTATAAGCGCTTCTCAAGTTGCCCTATCTATGCGTTCGCTTAACTTATTCTAAAGATCTATCCGCACTTCTGGTTTCTGTAAATTTTCAATCTTGTTTCGCGTTTGTTTCATTTGTTCGGTTCTCTTTCTTCTCCATCCCCGCCCTAAGCTTATTTTGGAGACTAGAAGGTAATGGTCAGTATTGCATTCAGAGCCCCTCATGACTCTTGTATCTTTGACTAGTTCTGTTAGTCCTTCGTCCACAATAATGAAGTCAATTATACTGTGTCTATTTTCTTTACGCCAGGTGTACATGTAGATCATTCTATGCATAAACGAAGTATTTGTAATAAATAGGCCCTTTTCTAAGCATAAGTCAACTAATTTTTTCCTGTTACAATTTTTTCATGCTGAATCCCCAGAATTACTTAGCACCCTTTCTGTGTCTGTACCCTGACGTTGGACGCCGACTATGATAAACAATCTTCTGATTCCTTCCTTTATTCTAACCCACGGCAATCTGGACGATAAAACCATGATCATTGAGATGCTGTCTTGCGTTTTCATTCATAATTAAACCGACCGCCTGACTACCACGTGATTCACTGTCTACTCCTAACCATATTTCAAAACCGCCTTTCAACACCCCCTTTTCTATGTTTCTACTTTCGCAAACCTTTTTCTTCGTCTCAGGTACGCATAAAATATCTAGTTTTCTTATGCGTACATAGTTTCTCGTAGTTCTCTTACCTCAAGATTCCGGTCGAGGGGGGGGGGGGAAGGAATGGAAACCGAAAGAGTCACAATTGGTTGACGTTTTATGCTGAGGTCACCAGCCCTCAGCAGCGTTGTATTAGGTAGGAGTTCCCATGTTTCGATCTGCTCATTCCCGGCCTACCTCTAATCACGATTTGTCGTATCTTGCATAGTTTGGTTGTAAAATTGAATTTTTGAATTTTTAATTATTTTTTGTGCAATAAAAATGTGTATTTTCGATTTTTCAAGAAAATTTAAAAATTCGTTATAATGATATTGTAGGGCGTGCAAAAAGAAAGATTTTTCTTCTCGTGACTTTTTTTCGTATCGTGCGTTTTTTGGCTGAAAATGTTCATTTTCATTTCTTTTTTTGGATTTTGAAAATGCTGTAACTCTGAAAATTTTCATTTTATCGGAAAATGTCATTGGAATAAATTGTTTGAATTTTTGTTTTCTATGAGCGGCCGTACATATAATTTTGAAATTTAGAAAAAAATTTGTCTAAAAAATTTTCAAAATGCTCTCACTTTTTGAATTTTCATCCAAAATGGCTGGCTAATGAATTTCACATGTATTTTCGGACCACAAACCTGAGTGCAAAAGGAAATTTGAATAAAAAAATTCCTTCGAAAGTTATCACGTCGTCAGACTACAGAAATACAGACAGACAGTCATGTTCGTAAAAACCATTTTTTCTGACTCAGAGGGTCTCAAAACGTAGACAATTGACAAAAACCGGGGGAGGGGCAAATTTTACACAAATCTAATACCTTCTCTAGATGAGAATGTAAAAATAGGTTTAATCACAAGACTGAGACAAAGTACTATACACTAAATAAAAGTTTCATACATTAAAAATGTGTTTCAAATAGTTCTTTTGTGGTCCTACTATTTTTTATAACAATTCTATCTTTTCGGATTGAGGTGCGATAAAAAAAGTATTGATTTAAGCAAAAGCAAAATCGTTAGCAAAATAAAAGGAATACATGTTTGTTTTCTGCTTATTGTAGAAAATATGTAGCAGAGTATATATTAAGATACTTTGAAAATATAGATAGATAGATAGATAAACGTTTATTTTTCAGCCTGCTGGCCTTATAAAATTCACTTGCTTACAGATCCATTTTTACAGAATTTTCTTAAAACTAACCCTTAAAAACTAACATCCATCCATTCCTTATCTCTAAGCCGCACGCTCGTATCGCCTTACCTTCCTCGCTTCGCCTCGCTCGCATGTCCCTACTTTTGCGCATTGCCTCGCTTGCCAACCTCTGTTTTCGCTCTAATACCTACTACTTATCTACTATTTACAATATTTACATGTTACTTATATCTACTTTCTCTCCTATTTACAATCTTTCCGTCTCCATTCCTCATCCTCCTTCCTTCTCTTTATCTCCATCTTATCCAACACTCCCTTCACCCATGCTACTGCCCTTTCTTCCCCTTTTTCATGCAACAATGCCTGCATGCTTATCTCACTTCTTTCCAGCTCCACGCACTCCTCCAACCAGTGCTCCACTCTTACATACCCCTTTCCACACAGTTCACACATCCTCTTCTCCCAAGAGTGCTCTTGCCCTTGGCATAATCCACACATAGTTCCTGTTAAATCTTGACTCTCTTATTTTCTCTTTCCCTTCTGTATTCTCTCTCTCCATGCTGATTTGCTTAACCAAGTCATAAACCTTCCTTCCTTCCTCGTCTCCCTCCTGACAATATAATTAGGCGTGTTCCTTGCCAACCCCAGGGTCCACTTAACATACCTCTCCTGCGTTCTATCTACCTCTCTACTTTCCTTCCACCGCCACACCTCTACCCCATATAATAGCACACTCATCACCAGTGAATCAAACAATTTCATACTTCTTCCAAAATCATCTGCGAATAACTTCTTTCCCAACCCCCACACCCGCCTCATCACAACATTTGCCCTCCTCACTCTCTCTTTTATGTTACCATCCACTCCCCCATTCCTTCGAAACACGAAACCCAGGTACACAAACTCTTCCACCTCCTGTACCTCCTTTCCCTTCCACTTGCACTCCCTTCCCTTATCCCTTCCCCCTCCTCTTCTGAACACCATAACCTTGGACTTTTCCGCACTCAGCTCTAACCCCTTTTCATCCAGGTATCTTCTCAACCTCTTCATCATCTCCTTTAAGGCCTCCTCGCTGGTTTCCAGCAACACTATGTCATCTACATACGCTAGTGACCAAATTCTAACCCCTCCTATCCTGACTCCTCCTACCACCCCGGCCTCCAGCTTACTTTCCACATCCGCCATTAAAATCGCAAAAAGCGTTGAGCTAAGTGGACACCCTTGCCTTAGCCCCCTATCCATCTAGAATCCCTTCGAAATCCCCTCCCCTCCTCTTACCTTGTCTTCGGTCTCTTCATATATCTCCCTTACCCTTTCAATTATGCCTCTCTCTACTTCCCTATCCTCCATCGCCTCCCACAACCTCCCCCTATCCACCAACGGAAACGCGCCTTCGAGATCCACAAAAAACGCGTACACTCTCGTTCCCTTCTTCGCTGATTCTCTATCCAGCACGTGCTGCAGCACGTAGATATTGTCGATAGTACTCCTACCCGCCCTAAATCCCGCCTGCGTCTCCGGCAATATTCCTTTCCCCTCGACAACCTTCCGCAGTCTCTCTGCCACCACCATCGCGTCTACCTTATACGCCGTATTCATTAGCGTAATCCCTCTATAATTTTCCTGCCTATCTCTATCCCCTTTCTTATACAGTGGCACTATTAACCCTTCTCTCCACCCTCCTGGGAATCCCTCGCGCCTCCATACTTTCTTCACTACCTCCTTCAGCCTCTCCCTAACCTCTTGTGTACTAAACAGCCATGCTTCGTTCTCTACCCCATCCAGCCCTGCTGCTTTTGACCTTTTCAACTTCCTTATCTGCTTTTCTATTTCCTCGTCATTCAACTCCTCCATCTCTGCCTCCCCCGTTCTTCTACTTCCCCCATCCGTCTTCCTTGAATCCGAGCCTTGGAATGATTCTTTGAAAAACTCTCTCCACTCCTCACTCCCTATCTTCTCGCTAACTCCTACCATACGCTTCCTAAACCTATTTATTATTTTCCAGACCTCCCCCTCTGTCTTAACATTTGCTAACTCCTCTTCCAGATCTTTCTCCTTTTCCTGTTCTTTCTTATTACACACCAATCTAAACCCCTTCCTCATTTCTACGTACTCCTCCCTTCTCGCATAACCCTGTTTCCACTTCTTATACTTCCTCTTCACCTTCCTCTTCATCTTTTTACATTCCCTATCCCACCACGGCTTCATCATTCCTTTCTTCTTCTTTCTAAATACCTTCTTTTGCACACAACCTTTCACCTTCTCTTTCAGATCCTCCCATATCTCTTCCACCGACTCCCCTTCAAAGCGTACCTTTCCTGGCTGCTCCTGATACTTCTCTATCGCCTCCCTCGTCCAGGTCACCCTCTCCACTATCGAGACATCTTCCCTGCCTTGCCTTCCGCCACCATCACCTCTTATCCACAGACTCAATGGCTGATGGTCTGATTCCACCCTCCCCTTTACTGCGAATTTTCCCATCTCCTCCCATCCTCGCATATTCATGACCACATAATCTATCACCGATACCCCCACCTTACTTACATATGTGTATTCTCCCTCTTCGTCCCCATTTGCCATACCATTCGCCACTGCCCACCCTCTATCCTCCATCCAGTCCCTTAGAATCTCCCCCTCCTCATTTATTACATTATCCTTCGATTTCCTTTCGAAGCTCTCTTTTTCCCTGTAAAGTCCCCCTTCGCTCCCCATTCTCGCATTAAAGTCCCCACCCAGTACCACCATACCCTCTTCTCTTTCGCCCAGCAGGTCTTCCACTCTTTCTTTAATTCTTTCCATCCCATCCTTATTGTACACTGTCACAAGCTTACACTTTATCCCTCCTATTTTTATTTCCCTTATTTGCACTCCCTCCCCCTCTTCCTTGCCATGAACTTTTTCCTCTAATCCATCTCTAACCCCGGTTATAGTTCCCCCACTGGCCCTTCCTTTCTTCTTCACTCTGGCCGCCTCCTGAAGTCTCCACCTATACCTCCTTGGTAGCTTTGGCTCTATTCTATCCCATTCCTTTCTTTCTACGCACGTCTCTACCAGTCCAACAACATCAAATTCCTGGATATACAGCCAGAACTCCTCGTCCTTCTTCTTTACCCCTGCTACGTTCCAGTACAGCACCTTCACTACTACTCTACCGTGCATTACCCCCACCCCCCTACTTCCTACGAGACAAATCCCCCTGCACTTGCTTCAACACCTCTCTCTCTCTCCTCATCCCACACCCACATCTTCCCGTCTACTCTTATTTTCCGATATCCTACCTTCGCCGATCTCCCTTCTCTCCTCTCCCTCCTCGCCCTGTCATAAAGCATTCTCTGTACATCCCTTTCCTTTCTCGTCAAATCGTGATCTATGAAAACTCCCTCATCCTGTATCTACTCTTATTCCGCATTACCCCCAACTTTTCTTCCCAGCTCTCCAACTCCACAACCGCCACTTCCCCTCCAACTTAATTTTCCCTATCCTGCCTTCATCCTACCCTATGCTCTGTAGCAGCTCTTCCACGCCCTCCCTTTTTTTCTCCACTCTTTAGCTTCAACCCTCTTATCACAATATTATTTCTCCTGTCTGCCTTCTCTTTTCTCTCCATTCTCAACTCCATTGCCCTTATCCGTTCCCTATCCGCCCTCTCCTCCTTTTTATTCCTACGCTCTCCTATTTTATCTTCTATAATATTCTCTACCCTCTCCCAAATACCTTTAGTCTCACTTCCCCCACCTCCGTCACCTACGTCCATTTCCGTCCTGCCCTCCACCTTCTCAAGCCTCTTTCCCGTTCTTTCCTTCCACAGCCTGATCTCCTCTTCCATCTGCTTTATTTTAACTACCTTCTCTTTCCTTTCCCTCTCTAACCCCTCTACTCTCTCCCTCATCTCTTTCATCTCTTTTTCCCATTTCTCATCTCTAATTCTCATTTCTTCCCTCATACCTTCCACCTGCTCTTTATTCCCCTTCACGTCCTTCCTTAGCCCCCTGATCTCGCCTACCAGCATCCCGATAGCCTCCTTCTCTGACAATCCCTCCATTTGGGGGGGGGGGGACCTACGTGCTCTCACGCTTTTTTTGAAAGGACTCTCCAATTCGCTTTTGTCCGGACTCTCTCGGCTGTCTCTCTTCCTCTTCAAGAGATCCTCCCCGTCACTTGTGCTCGACTCTCTCTCCCTTACCTTCTCGCTTCTTTCGTTCCCACCGTTCCGCCTTCTCCCTCTCCCCGACACGCTACTCGACCCCGAGCCACGCGTTGTTGTCCGTCGTGGAACGTGGAAAATTTCCTCCCCGTCAACTTCACTAGCAGCACTGACAGCACTCTCACTGCTTACCTCCCGCTCTGCAGCCGGTAACTGGGACCTCTCCATGCAATACCCACCGCGGCCGACAGATGTGTCTGCAGATTCGCCGCCAAATTTTCCCTTTATTTCCCTTCTTTTTTTTTTCCTTTTCTATCACTCACGGCCCCTGCAGACACCCCTTGCTCTCCCTTAACACCCTTTAACTCTGCTCTAACCGCCCTTGAGCCCTCAAATGCCCAAGACTCCCTACCGCAAACTCCTCCAGCTCCTTGCCAACCTAACCTCACTTTCTCTATCTACCTGAATCCCACCTCACTCCATCGCCAAAAACCACTTTTTATCTCCCCAATCCACCCCACACAACTCTACTCACCTCCTCGGCTTCCACCCTCACACTCCACTCACACCTTCCACACAAATTCAGTAAAATCCTCTCACCACCTGTCACCAAACACGTTCTCACTTCCGCCACCAACATGCAAGTCCTACTTTGAAAATATTTTAACAATAATGTTGAAAAATGGAAAATGGGTTTCATTATTTTTCTTATGGTTTTGCTAATGCTTGGGTCAGAACTTCTTTGATTGCAGCTTTCTACGAAAACGTAAATACATTTTTTTACTTGTCTTCTAAAATTATAATACCTGTATAGAGAAAACTTCTAAGCATGGTATTATTAACTTTAATATATCTGTGTTTTGAATTTCATATACATCCGTGTCAATCTTAGTATATATGTGTATTAAAACTCATAAACATTGTGTCATTAAGTTTAATGTATATGCGTCTTAAATTTGATATACATCCATATTATATTTCGTATACGCTTGTATATTGAATTTCAGTAGCCGCAGTGCATATTTGGTTCACATACATGTATATTAAATTTCATACAGATTTTTCTAACAGTGTATCCTTTAAGGGTTAAAAGGCATTAGATAACAAGTCAACCTATGTAAGATAAAAAAAAAGGTTTAAAATAAAATGATTTATCTTGAAAAGATCTACGAGTTTTCATTAGACCATTTTTTAATAGGACGAATTTTTTTTTAATTGTAAAGAATAATATTGTGATTGAAAAATTATGAGAATAAGCCCGCACAGTGGGTAGATTTTTTATAAAAAAATAATATTCCAACAGAAGCTACCGGAACATTTGCAGCTCCTTTATTTAAAATTTCTTTTTTACATAAATTTGTACGAAAAGTTGATGAATGCTTTTTTTTCAAGTATGGAATGGAAGCTTCTAATGTGTCCCCTAAGGGTTGACATTTCTCTTGTATCTCTTCCCTATTCCTTTACGCACCCCCCACACACTTACTTGGTGGTGGGAGGGGGACCTACAGTTTAAGGTGGGTTCTGAACCACCAAGAGCAACAGCCTCAAGTACTTGGAGAACCTTTTTCTCTAGAGGTACCGGTCCCACGACTCTCCGGAGATGAACTCTCCCGTATGGGCCTCCGAGGCTCTTCCAGAGTGCGAGGTGGGAATCGAACCCGCAAGCCGACGGAGTGGGTCTAAAGCCTATGTCTTAACCTCCACGACCATCGTCCTACTTTTTTTCAAGTAAATCATATGAATTCTTTATTATTATAACCTTATTTCAGTTCACTGACTTTAATTTAGTTGATTAATATACACTTGAATTGAATAGGTCTTCTTATTAATCACTTTCGTTTAGCAAATATGGGAACGGCGATTTGTCAAGCTCAGTTGGGAGGGCAGCACCGTGAGTGGTGATATACCTTGTACACAAGAACAAGGCATTATCTACGGTTTCCTTAGTTTTTTGTTATTTGGAAAGCGATTTGCTCCTTTATTTGTACACCCAAATTCCACATGCAAACCTGGCATTTCGAAAATAGTGCTTGAACCAATCAACTCAAAGCTGCGTTATAAAGGACTGATATAATTCGAATAGCAGACGTTACCACCGTTGGAGCCGTTGTCTTGTGTATCACCACGCGCACTAGCGACCCTAGCGGCCGCAAGTGTCAGTCGCCGTCCGCATAACATAAGTTCATATTATCTCGATTATTGCCTCCGTTTGTGATACAAAATGCTCTAGGAAAGACGGAAATGAATAATATAAATTTAATTAGTAATTACATTAAAAAAAATGTTATCCAGAACCTAATTTTTATTAGAAATACTTTTTCTTAATTTGTTATCTAATGCTATTTTTCTATAATTTGCGAAAAAGTGCCAGTTTTTCCACCTGGTTTTGGTGTAAAAAGTGACCGATTTTTGGTCGATGACGTGGCGCATGCGCAGTGCCGACCTTTCCTGGCAACAGTGAAAAATTGGACGGACGCAGTGAAAAAAGTAAATGGACGCAGTGAAAAAAGTGAGGCACAGTCAAAAAAGTAAATAAAGTGCAAACTACTTCGTGTTACTCCGCGTGTGTTCGTGCTGTCCAGGGTCCCCGCTCTGCAGTAGCGAGTCGAATGCTCGAGCGCAAATACTCAAACCTCTATATAGTCGGAGAACTAGCTACAAAAAACGACTCGATTCGGTGCCCAAGAGGAAAGCTCGAAAATTGTAAGAAAAACATTATTACATCATGAAATGGCACCTCTGCCAGTTTGCAACCTTTGCGTATGAAAATGGCTGCCGGTTTTCCACGACGTAAAATTTGCCAAAAAAATCGATTAGGTGGCCGCGTCAAATTTGTTTAGAAACATTCTTCCGGTTTCAACTAAGTTCTGTCAAACAACGGCAGAAGGCTAGTCACTCCCAAATTGATACGGTTCCCGCGCCTACCTTTTTTCCCGACATTCTTCAGACCTTAACTAAGAGCTGTGTGAAATGGCA